>VVHJ01045678.1:0-11075 GCA_015107715.1 Tylochromis polylepis
CTTTTATTTACAATAGTATATTTGGTTAAAATGTTCTGATTGTTCAAATATGTTATTTTCTTTGGTTGTTGTAAAATAATTTGTGCCCCAGTCTCCAAAAGGCATAGTGCTGGAAGAGTAGTTATTCCTCCGTTACACCACAAGAGGGAGTATCTCCTGAAAACAAAAGAGCCGTATATGTCATTCCCTGAAATTACTCTAGCGGGAGTAAACAAGCCCGGCCACTCAACATAATGTAGTGCGCCTAATAAGAGCTGTATGACACTGTGTATAAATATGTAACGAGGCACTATGTCTATATATTTGCAGGTAAGCAGACACAAAATAGTAAAGAACGTGACCTTGGTTTAAAGATAAGTCCACAGGGTTGCAGAGGATGTGGGAAAGTTGGCCGTTAATTCCCATACGTGTGTTTAGTGCATAGTTATTGTGAGCGATGTAGATTAGCCATGAAGCTAACGATTAGCAGCTAGAGCTAATTCGCTAGTTTGTGTTGAAACCTCGTGGCGCTGTGGTGGATCTATACCTGTACCAGGCTGTAATCACAGGGAATGAAGACTGGGAATCACACTATCATTTGTTTATGTTTATTTCATTCATGTTTCTATAAGGAGTATTAGTATTTTGAATTTAAAAACAAGTCCGGCTGTATGACACATTTGTACAGTGTACAGTGTAACAGGTACTGTGTCTATATATTTGCAGAAGATACAGTAAAGGTGGACTCACAAAGCTACACTGGTTTCCATTCCTTTTAATCCAAGTGTGCAACACATTGTTAGAAGAACTTTTGTGTGTGTAACATTTTTAGTAGATAACCTTGATCGGGTAGTTACTTTATTGCCTAAACCTAACAGAACATTTTGCTTCTACTTGTTATGATTATTGTTGTTGGTGTTGTTGTCTTCACTATGTTGAACTGGGAATATGATCCCTGGTATGAGTTGTAAAGTGGTTCCAGTTGTGTGTAAAATGTCCCCCACTGCCTATTGTTGGTTCCTATTACTACGAATGACTTTGTAAGTGAGCAGCCTGCACTATTCCTGCTGTGTTTTGTTTATTGTTTTAATTTCATGGGAGTTATGGTGTTGCTACAGAAGAAATTCAGTTGTGACTTTTGCTGTACTGGAGGTCATGTACCGATTTTTTTAGTTGCTTGCTTAGGGATGGGAGTGCAGTTAGTGTCAACATTATGCTGTCGTATCTCTGGACAAGCTCCTGTGTTTGTACCTCTCCACCTACACGTGAAAATCTGCAGCTGAACGCACACAGACTGCAAACAGAAAGAAAATCAGCTGAAGCCAAACAGCTGGAGGTGAAGGAAACATCCTGAATGAAAGGACTGCTGGGGAAAAAAAAATCTATGCACATTAAATGGTAATGGTCAGTTAAAATGAATAAATTGATTCATATGCCGATTATTTATTCAGTTAAATGGATCACATCTCCTCTTACTTTTCCTTTTTTTTGACCAATGAATTAAAATTAATGTAAATATGTTGAAGGTAAAAGAATTGAGCTATGGAAAAACAGGCTCAGATACCAGCAGAGTTTTTAAGAAATGAATACAGATACTTTTTATTGAGTTGAACTTGATTCAGAATTTCATTTTTTCCACATTCAAAAGAAATAAAAAAAGTGTATTTTACATTTATATTCAAAACACATGGTACCAGTACAATTAAAAAAAAAATCAGTGCTTCTTCACAGACAGTGTACTGCAGAGCTGATAATCCCATCTGTAGTAATGTGCAAAAAAATGAAAGATGAAAAGATGTGTGGGGAAGGTCAGACTGAGAGAAATCTCATTGTTTTATGTTCACACACACACACACGCTGCTGTTTTGTCTGCGTGATGCCTTTAAATCACAGACTGTATGTAAAAGATGGACTAGCGTGCAACCCGTTGGTTACACATTTAGAAGCCTCAGCAGTAGCAGTTTGTTTGATAACAAGAAGTGTCCATGTTTACATAAGAGGACAGAGTTATCAGCTAACTGTAGCTAGCTTGGTTAGCAAGCTGCATCCATTTGCTGTATAGCTTCAGCACTCAGATACAGAAAATACTCCCAAAATTAAAGCTGAACCAACATCAAAGATATTAAACCAATGCTGTTTCAAAGTACTGTATATATTGTTATCTTCTATCTATTAATCGATAATAAAATGAGCTAAACCACCTGATGGTGATCATGGGTGTGAATGACATGTTCAGGAACAACCCAGCAACCACCAAGACTCAAGACTGCCGTGAACTAGAAGCTGCTGGAACACCAGTGTCACTGTCCACAGTGAAGACAGTTCTACACTGCTATGGACTGAGAAGAAAGAAGCCCCTGTTCTGAAATTGACATGTTCAAGCTTGACTGAAATTTGAAATTTTATGGTCAGACTAGACGAAGATTGAGCTCTTTGGCCATGGTGGCAAGTGATATGTTTGGAGGAGTGAAGTTGAAGGTTTCAAACCTAAGAACACTGTACCAACTGTAAAGCATGGTGGTGGTAGCATCATGCTCTGGGGCTGTTTTGCTGCCAGTGGTACACTGCATAAAGGGTCTGTCCAAATTCAGGGGCTTCATCCTTCGAAGGACCCGGCCTTTGCGGTCTATGTGGGCCGGGTCCTTTGAAAGCCGGAAGTTAGCGGCTGTGAAATTGGACGGTCTAGCCTTCAGATCTGCGTCACCAGCTGTCTCGGTGGACTTTAATAAACTCAGCCGTCTGCTCCTTGCTCCCTGAAATATAACAGAACATTGGAGTAAACTCTCTACCATCTCACACTTTTGTATAATCAGTTTTCTGTTTGACGTTTGTACAGCATATTCAGCTGTGTGAAAACTATAACTTTAATCTCAGCCAAACTGATTTACTCAGGAACAAATAAAACACAGAAAAAAGCCAAAGAATAACATTTTTAAGTTATCTAAGTGACTTCTATGTTTAACCTGAGTAGCGAAAGACCGCAGGGGTCTGAAAACGATGTTCCGGGAGTCCAGCATTTTCGCCGGCTCTAGTGAGTCTTGAGATCCCGGTCAGCTATCGAGCTGGTGGGTAACAGACATCTCTGAAAATGTCAGAGCACTTTTAGAAATATGTGATATCTTGATAAATCGAGCAGATATTTGAAGTTTACACAGCTACATTCTCGCCTGAAAATATACATACATCCATCCTTTCTACTGCTTATCCTTTTCAGGGTCACGGAGGGGGCCTGGAGCCTATCCCAGCTATCTTAGGACGAGAGGCAGGGTACACCCTGGACAGGTCGCCAGTCTGTCACAGGGCTAACACATACAGACAGACATTCGCACTCACACCTATGGGCAATTTAGAGTTTCCAATTAACCTATCCCCACTAACTGCATGTCTTTGGATTGTGGGAGGAAACCAGAGTACCCGGAGTGAACCCACGCAAACACAGGGAGAACATGCAAACTCCACACAAAAAGACCCCAGCCTGATGGTGGAATTGAACTCAGGACCTTCTTACTGTGAGGCAACAGTACTAACCACCGTGCTGCCCTGAAAATAGCTTAAAAGTTTATTTTGTGACCCAGAAAGAGTAATATTAAAACTAAGTAGCTGCCGCCATTGTTGGAAACTGGAATTGGCTGGGCCGTGCTATGAATCCTGGGATATGGTGGGCCACAAAGGACACGCCCGACCCATCCTTCAAATCCGGGGAAATGAAGGACGCATTTGTCGGCCGCATTTGGAGGAGTCTTCGAATTTGGACAGCCTTCGTTGCGTCGCTGTGACGTAATCGGCCTACAAATGCAGCCTTCAAAGGATGCGGCCCCTGAATTTGGACAGACCCAAAAACAAATGGAATAATGAAGAAGGAGGACCTCCGAATTGTTCAACTTCACCCTAGATCAGCATCTGGATGGTTGAAACTTGGATACAATTTAGCCAATGATACCAAACACACATCAGAACTGGTTCTGGAATGGATAAAGCACGCTAACATTAAGCTTCTGAAATGGCCCTCCCAAAGCCCCAACATCAACCTTCCTGAAAATTTGTGGACTGTGCTTAAAAGTCTATGTCAGGAAATCAACCAGTTTAAAACAACTCTACCAATTCTGCCAGGAGGAGTGGTCAAATATCAAAAACCCTGCTTATGGCTACCAAAAGCATTTGGTCAAAGTGCAACTTGCTAAGGGACATTTAACCAAATATTAGTGGGGTGTATGTGTATATTTGATCCTCCATGAATACTTTAGACCCTGTTTGCATGAGAGAAAATCCAAAATGTAACAAATTAGACAGTATTTAGATGTGAAGTAATGTAAAAAGGTTAAAAGTGAGTTTATTTTCTTTGAGGGCAGGCTCTGGTAATAGTAGTCAGTGTGCATGGAGAAGATGTTCTTCTGCTGTCTGTTCACTACCATGAACTAACCAGATTAGTTGCTGTTATATGAGAAACAACAACAAAGACAGATGCATCTAATTCATTGCAATAATCTGATCTGAACTCCAACTAGACTTGTATTCTGTGAGGAGGCGATGTCAACATTCATTCAGTTCAAGGTTTTTTTCTCTTTTTTTCTGCGACCAGTTTTGAGCAGGGATAGGGAATAGGGCTTCATCAGGAATAAAACACTGCAAATTCAGTCACTAAAAGCTGCAACATAAATTTGGACGGTCAACTACAATTAGCCACACAGTAAGCCGTATCTTTTGTCAGATAACTGCATGAAGTGCAACCAGATAAAGCATCAGCATATCTAATCCTCAGCCCTAATAAAATCTAAATGAATAACCCTGTGTACAGCTGTTATGAAGAAAGAAACTATCCATAAAGACTGCAACCATTTTGTTTGGTACCAGGACATTTATTACTGCTGTAAACACTGACATTTTAGTGATCTGAGTTTATGGGAAATTACTCATTTTAGAGCCTCAAGTGGATATTAGAGGAACTACAGTTTTTGGTATTTATGCATTGGCTTTGCTTCTAAGCCTCCGAGGCTGATGCTTGGTTGAAGTATCTGCTACCTCTTTAAAACTGAGAGTACACTGTTGAAAAATAAGAATCACTGACAAATCTAGAATCCGAGCAGATGGCTGATTTGTTAGAAAGCAACAACTTTTTTGTTTTCCTGCAAATTAAGATATTTCTTGAGCGTAAGAAAATGTTAATCTCCCCCCTCCTCTTTAAAGAGCTGTAAGGTTTTGTGGTCATAGTGAGGTTAGGATCACTATTTCAAAAGCACCAGCAGAAGTATGTGGGAGCCAGTTTCCCGGGCCTGGATGGAGCTTGTGTCTGAATAAATGTTTGCTCCAAATGTTCAGAGCTAATAAATGTTGCAGCGCTGCAGACATTTCTGTGTGCGACTGAGGACACATCTGCCTGTGCTTTATCTTTTCCATCTGTCAAACCGAAACTGTTGTTTTCCTTCATTGTTGGCTCTCATTTTTCCATTTGTTCCACTGCGCTGTCACATCTCACATACTTGTTTTCTTTTCCTCTTACATTTCTGTTTGCTCTTTCTTCATTTGTCTCTCCGTATTGGCCCTGTTTTACCTGTTTGGTCGTCTGCGACGTGTCTCCTCACAGCGGGCAAGCAAAACACCCACTTTCTCCACGAATGTCCTGCAGGAGTCAAACAGTGAAGCTGCATAAGAATTTATCCGAGGTAAAATAGCCCCGCTGCTGTGTCCTCATTTAACGTTCATCTTTCAAGCATAGCTCGACATTTCCCTGTTCCCTTCAGCATCCCCTTGTTTCCTTTTCACATTTTCTTAGCTACCTGCATGTTTTCTTAGTTTTCTGTTTCCTCTTCCTCCACGTTGTTTGCTTCTCTAACTCCTTGTTTACTTATTTACTTCCTTGTTACCTTCTCTATTGCCTTGTTTTCTTATCACCCCCATTTACTGTTTTACATCCTTTTTATCTTCTGTAGCTCCTATTTTGTGTCTTTACATACCCTTTTGTTTCCTTCCCTAACTCCTTGTTTGCTTCTTTACATCTTTTTGTCCTTTACCTCCTTGTTAGATTTCTATCCTCTTGCTCCCTTTATTTCCCCAGTATTTCCTTTTCTACCTCATTTTCACATTCTCTACCTCCTATATTGCTTCTCTATCTCCTTGTTTCATCTTTTTCTCCTTTAACATTTCCCTTTCTAACTACTCATTTCATTTTCTTCTTCTCTGCCTCCTTCTTTCTTTTTTAAACTTTCTTTCTCTGCATCTTTGTTGGTGTATCATCTTGTAAGTAACTGTCATTTTCATTTAATCTCAGTTAAACTACTATTAATCTTTAAGAATTCCTTTCTTCCTGTTTTTATTAGTTTGATCTCATGTTGATGTTTTATTCCTGTCAGCCTTTCTCTGCATCATCCTGACGTCTGTACCTGCTGTTCACTGTTTACTGACATCTGTTGTTGTTTTGTTGGTTGACACTCTCTTTTATTTCCAGCTGTTCATCTCCTCTGCTTGAAGTGTTGCAAAAGCTTCTAAGATGTTAGAGCTTTTAATATATACAAAGATTCATCAAACAACCTGAAGATATTTGGATGCTGGATAATAACATCTTTACTGCAAATTAAGAAGTCTGATTGTATGTTTAGGCTCTAAAAATACTTCGTCAGGTTTAAGACAAGAAAACTACTTAGTATGGATTAAACTACACTCCTCCAGTTGGGAGTGACAGCACCTGTGTTATGTGTGCCATGTGTCATCTCAGCTGATTTTCCAGTTATGAATTATTTTACACCACAGAAATGAGAATGGCCGGGTTGTTTGCAGTGGATTCCTCCTTCACAGGAGTTCAACTGTAATATCTGCAGCTCCTGAATGTCAGGTTTAGTGCAGAATAGCATTTCCTTTGAGACTGGAAAGCTTTGATGGCAACAATAGATGAAGATGTTTGTGTCAGACACAAAGATACAAACAGCAGATGTTTGTGTCTTTGTGAAAAAGATAGCTTAAAGTGCAGATAGAGAACTTTTTTATCCCTCAGCCACACTGGTGTTTCTTTTGCCAGGTGAAGTTTCCACAATTAGTCCAGTTGTTCTTTCAGTTACAGTTAAGTCTCCAATGACTTGTTAAGAAGGTAACTATTTGACGATGAATATGACGCCTGTGCTGATATGACTGCTTCTGTTAAAATAACACAAAATATATCAAACAGACACACCATGAAAAGTAAAGCTGAACATCTTCAAATGTCTTTTCTAAAACTTCGGGAAGAACTCAAGAGGTGAAAATGATGCTCCTGGTTGGTCAGCTGCAACAAAGAGAAGTCTGATGTAGAAGTACTGAAACATTTTATTTCAGATGTGTTCTTGCCTTTGCTCCACAGCCAAGAACACATCTGAAATAAAATAGAAGAGAAATCCACTTGGCAAATTGTGTTTTACTAAACTGACATTTAATATTTATTATTTGCCTTACCGGATGGTCTTAAATTACTTTGGAAAGTATATGTGAGTGCTAATCATTACAGTCCTTAAATCCAAGGATTAAAGGAACCCAACATATGAAACCCTTAACATTGTTGGAGTTCAAGAAAATACCAAAAACAAAAAACTTTGAAAGATTGAACAGAAAGAAAGAAAGAAAGAAAGAAAGAAGAGTACCGTAAAAACAAACACAAGAGCATGTGCTGACCATAAAATAAGTCATTGAATTCAGGGCTCCCAACTCCACTGATGAAGGAGAGAAACGCAGCACTCCATTATAGCTGGACTGACTGCAGTCACTCTCAGACAGACTGGTGAAGGTTTGCAAATAATTGCTGTGTAACATATAAAAGCAGACAGATTGCCAGCATGTTGCAATCAATCTGAGTCGGCTTATGCTTATTCTCTTTGAAACTGATTCAGTTGGTTGGCATCTGGTCGTATCCTGGTCATATTGCTAAGGTGTAATTGTGTTGTTAAATCACTCTAATGCAGCAACTACATCACTAGTTGAAGAGAAATTTCTGAATTTCGGGGCCATGGGTGGCTGAGGCTCACTGATGCACATGGGGAACGAAGGCTGGCCCGTGTGGTCCAGTCCAACAGACGAGCTGCCGTAGCTCGTATTGCAAAAAAATGTAACACTTGGTATGATAGAAAGGTCCCAGAATACACAGCGCATCCCACTTTGTTTCATATGGGGCAGACAAAACAGGGTGCCCATGCTGACCCCTGTCCATCACCAAAAGACAGCTGTTTAATGTTGGGTTAGCTTAAATAAACAACTAGTTATTGTGATCTACCAAACTAAACATTTATTACCTGTTCTACAGTTAATCTGTATTTCCTAATATTGCTTTTTCTTTTATTAGAACATTAAAAACAAATCAAAACATTGAAAAAATGTTGTCATTTTACATTGAGCAACATTCTCTTTGTGAGTCATCTATCTGTTACAAAGCAAACTAAAAAATGAGGAGTTGTCAAATACTTAGTTTGGAATTTTATAGGCGAAGGCTTTACTTGGAGATAGCAACAAGGGCATCTGTATTCCAACCCCTGACAAGTCTTGTGACATTTATGAATTGGTGCTGAAATCATGAGTTTGTGGGAAAACGTCTGTTGAACCTGCATTTTATTTTCATCAAGGAAGGGCTCTGATGACTTCCCCTTGTGGGAATTGACCTAGAGTTTAACAAATTAGAAGAATGTTTGCAGTTTCATGGTTTCAAAGAAGAGATTTCATGTTGTTTGCTGTTTCAGGGTAAGGCCATTCAACAATCATTTGTTCTGCTCTATGTACTTTGAGCAAGACACTGAGTCACTCCGTCTGCTAGCTCAGAAATTAGCTTTGATTTTATGGGCTTCTTTGCTGTTTTAATCAGGTTTTATGGATACTTTGCTCCTCTGTTTCATATTTTTATTGAGTCATGAAATAAGTGTTTTTCCCTGCCTTGTGGCAAACACAAAAGCCAGTTTTATTTGGAATCATAATAAGCCACTCATGTGAACAGGAGCCATTTTATTCAGCTTCAGGCTGTGAAACTCGAGCAGATTTTAAAGAAGGGGAAGAGACTTGTGGAGGAAATATGAAGTTGAAAATAGTCTTAGAGCCTCACATAGATTCAGTTTTGGTAGATTATGACAATAAGATAATATCTTTTGGCCCAGATAATCTTTCTTTAGCTTCCTTACTGTGTTTGGCGTCCAAGAACTATCATAAGATGTACTTAAAATTGCGGTGATATGGTTCTGTGAGGTCTTTATGATTAGCCAAGGCATTGCCGGTGAGGAGAAGGATTTTAAATTTGATTCTAGAGTTATAAAGAGAAGCCAGTAAGGGATAAATATGTTCTCTCTTTATAGCCCCCATTAGATCAATTGTTGTAGCAATCTGGATGAACTGAAGGCTGTTCAGGGAACTTTTAGAAACACCTGATAACATAAAATTTTTACAGTAGAAGTTCTAATGCATGAACTAGTTTTTTTTAGAATTATTCTGAGACATGATGTTTCTGATTGTGGAAATATTGTACAAATGAATGAAGGCACCCCTAACTATTCTTTAATGTGCTCACTGAAAGACATATCTTGGCTTGAAATGACTCCAAGATTCATCACAGTGTTACTGGAGCCCAAGATAAGAGTACAATAACCTCAGTTTTTTCTCAGTTTAGAAGAAGGAAATTAGAGGTCATCCAGGTCTTTATGTCTTTAAGACATTCCTGCAGTTTAACTAAATGGTGTGTGTTATCTGGCTTCATGGACAGATAGAGCTGGGTACCATCTGGACAGCAAAGGAAATGTATACTGTGCCTTCAAATACTGCCTAAGGAAGCATGTATAATGTAAACAGAATTGGTCCTAGCACTGAACCCTGTGGAACTCCATAATTAACCTTATTGTGTGAAGAGGACTCTCCATTTACATGAACAAATTGGAGTCTATTAGATAGATATGAGTCTCATCACATGAGATTAGATAGATATGAGTCACATCAGTCTCCCATCAAAGACCACAGGTTTATCCATAATGCACATGTGCAAACAACCAGAAGAAGCAGCTGTCCTTTCAGACTGACAACCTCAAGCCACTGTTTATGAATACGGACATGCACAGAAAAACCGCAGACGCTATACGACTCCAATGACTCAGGGTCAAGCAAAGTCAAGACTGCTTCCAGAGACAATGGCCAACTGCAGTCACAAGATGGCAGTAAAGGATGAATGGAAACAGACAAGAAGCTTTTTGAGATGCAAGGAGAAAAATTCCTTTCACTTTTGTAATTGATGACTCTTTTTCAATTTCACGGCTTGCCTTGCTTGCCCTGACAGAACACTGCTGCTTCAGATTCATAGACCTAATACTTGTTGGTACAAAAATCAACAAGTCTGACAGATGCAGCCCATTATCATGTAATGCATTGTTGTTTTAGATCTAAATGTCCAGTTATCTTTAACATAATTCCTAGAATGAGCTAGACTTTGTCATGTTAAGACCTAAGACTGGTTACCACTCTGAGCTAATATATTATATACAGACAGCCATTCACACGAATATTTATACCTAAGGGTAATAAAGTGTCATGTCTTAACCAACCTGGTTTAAACTGTAATCCAGAACACTTTTACTCTGATTATGTTGATTCATGTTAAAAAATAAGGTAGTATTTGAGAGATTATGAGAGAAACAGGTCTATATGGGCACTGTAGATGAAAGGTGTCTCAGACAGTAGAGAACTACAAAGAATGATTTGGGTTACAAAGCAAAACGAGAGATCAGACAGTACTGAAGATAGGACAGAAAGAGACTGATAAATATATAGTGAGATCAAGAGAAAAACCACTCTCAGTCTGATTTCTCTCTTCTCTCTGGGTGGGCCGGGGAAACACTGAAATTTAAATCATTGCTGTTTGACTGCTGTTATACACAGTCACTCACAAAAGCATTGGCCACGAGGATGTTTAGATGACCAGCAGCAGTCATAACGTGTTGAGTTATGCTCTCTGTATTTTATGGCTTTGTGAACAGCAATGCTCTTTACAGGAAGGGTCAGAGCAGACTCTACCTGCTGAGGCGGCTGAGGTCATTCGGAGTACAGGGAGCGCTTTTAAAGACCTTCTATGACTCTGTGGTGGCATCTGTCATTTTTTACAGTGTTATATGTTG
>VVHJ01045678.1:11095-24929 GCA_015107715.1 Tylochromis polylepis
AATGTAAAAACAGAATTGGTCCTAGCACTGAACCCTGTGGAACTCCATAATTGACCTTAGTGTGTGAAGAGGACTCTCCATTTACATGAACAAATTGGAGTCTATTGGATAGATATGATTAAAACCATTGCGGTACAGTACCTTTAATACCTACAGCATGTTCTAATTGCTGTAATAAAAATGATGGTTTACAGTATCCAATGCTACACTGAGGTCTAGCAGGACAAACACAGAGAGGAGTCCACTGTCAGAGGCCATAAGAAGATCATTTATAACTTTAACTAGTGCTGCTTCTGTACTGTGAATTCTGAATCCTGACTGAAACTTCAGATAAACCGTTCCTCTGCAGAAGATCAGTTAGCTGTTTCATAACTGCTCTTTCAAGAATTTCAAAACTAAAAGGAAAGTTGGAGATTGGCCTGTAATTGCTAAGACAGCTGGATCAAGTAATAGCTTTCTGAGTAATGTTTTAATTACGACAACCCTGAAGGCATGTGGCACATAGCCTGTTAATATAGATAGATTGATCGTATTTAAAATTGAAGCATTAACTAATGGTAGGACTTCTTTGAGCAGTCTTGTAGGAATGAGGTCTAAAAGACATGCTGATGGTTCACTTATTATTAGTGAAGTTAACTCAGAAAGATCAATCAGATCAGTTGAAATAAATATCAATGGTACTGAAAGTACCCATCTTACATGTCTGTAAGATGGTTATGAATTTCTGATTTTAGGTTTTTTCAGATGAGCCACAGCATCCAGGGTTGTAAGCAATGAGGATGTAACATTATTAACTTGTGACAATGCTCATACCCTACTTTAGGGTAAGTGACTTAAAAATTAAACCAAAGGGGAAGAGCCAAAAAAGTGAAACTCTACAGACAGTTTCCCCCTTCATTACAACAGATGAGGGCTAGACTTCATTTCATCTGATTGGAGTCACTGAGCTGGACCTGTCAAACCTAATTGTGCTTTTGCTGCCATATGGAGGATTTTTAATGGGAAAAAAAATGGCTTGAGGTTTGAAAATGTGCAGTCAAACCCAAAAGGTGACGCCATTTTGTATATACTGTTTGCGGTCGTTACACGAAAGAGCTCAGTTAGTGTACACAAACACCATTAACGTGTCTCTACGATGAACAAGTAGCAGGCTCTTATGTCTCTTTCACAGCCATTGATCAGGCTTGTTTGAAAGTCTTTCTGAACTTCATATTAAATGTCAGCGGCACAGCTCAGAGTAAGTCTGTTTACTCTTACTGTCTGAGAGGAAACTGTGCTTGTTTGTGACTGCTCGCTCAGTGTCCAGCTCATTACTGATACTGAGAGGCTTCAATTTATCCCATTTCAGTCTGACTGACCTCCCTGTCTGCACACCCAGTACGGAGCATCTGTCTGAGTGCCATCATTAGCTGCGTCTCCATTTACTCTGGGGTGGTTCTCAACCTGCTGATTCAAAAAAACATTTAAAAACCACATACAGAGCAGTGATTTCTTTTTTTCATCACCCCACGCTGCCACCCTTGATTGTTATTTCTTTTTCCCTTCATGGGAACATTCAGATGGGAAATAACATTTTGCTCCGAGTCGAAATGGAAAGATGACACCCAGGGTTACAAAATGATTGGTGACAGGAAACTGAAGTCAGACTGGTGTAGAAGATTTTTAAAAATGCTGATTATTAGGATAAACACAGCTAGCATTTTTAAACTCTTATTTTCTGGAAAAACATATATTAAACATATATTTCATTAAAAGTTAGTTCTTGTTTTTGTGACCAATAATTAGCTCCAGAAAACGAGTCTTCAGATATAGAGTCTGACAAATATCCTGCATTAGAGTATGTTTAGCCATCCATCCATTTTCTTAACCACTGATCCAATTCAGGGTGCTTCCCCGCTGTGAGGCTGGAGCCTATCCCAGGTCATCAGACCATCACAGGGCTAACACAACAAGAGACAATCAATCTCACTCAGATTCACAACTGCAGCCAATTTTGAATAACCAAGTAATCTAACAGCAAGGTGAAGTTTTAATTTTTCTGTGTGACTTTGGCTCACACATCATTGTGGAGGAATTCTGGCCAACTTTTCTTTGGCGGTTTTAAACCCAGAACTTTTCAGAGAGATTATTTATCTCATCTGGCCTGCGAACTGGAAAACGTTTTTGGGGAAAAAGGTCATTCTGACTACACTGTTACTACCAAAGAGACCCACCCTTAGATAAGTGTGTGTGTGTGTGTGTGTGTGTGTGGGGGGGGGTTGTGAAGCATGTCTTGCTTTGTAGACCTAAACAACTGTAAACATTTCTGGAGAATTTATCTTTGTCAACCTCACTTTGTGCACCCATTACTCCTCCTCCTGGTGATATTTAATTCCTGCCACTGACAAAAGGTTAAATGTACTAACAACCCCCTTCGAGACATATGTCCATATGTTTTAGTTAGTTAGTTCTACAATCCAATCTTTTACTTGCAAACAAAATGTCAGCATGTACCTAAATGTTCAAGCGTTCGGATATAATGCACTGATTGAACGTGTTACTCAAAGTGTTTGAGGCAGAACACGGAACACCAGTCCCTGTTCAGTGTTTGCTGTCTTTGACCAGTCCACTTCATTTTTAGCCTTCTGTCTAAAGTCCCCATTGATTTAATGGTAATGTATACTTAAATTGTGGCTTTAAAGAGGAAGTTGTTGGCTTTTAAAACCAATAACTGCTGTGCCCACTCACCCACCGAACCACACAGCTCCCAACACCAAACAAGCAGCCTTGAAATGACTTATTGATTACTTCAACATGTCCCGAATTGATTTCAAGGAAAGTATCATATTGTTTTTCTAGAAACATGAACATTACAAGAAAATTGCCCCAAAGTATCTTTGGTGGTGGGGATGGAAGTTCTACTGTGTAATGGAAATATCAGGTTTGGAGTATGGTGAAAAGGGTAAATACTTTGTCTGATCCCTCTTCCTAATCCAAAGTGCTGTTTTTATTCAAACATAAAAACGGCATTTTTAACTGAGCTTTTCTGGGTTCATGGCCAACACGGTTTTGTGCAGTTGTGTTGGCAGGGTGCTTTACTCAAGTGAGCATGTTAGCCTTAAACAGTAATTTTGGGTGCCATTTGTCTGGAATTGAAACAATCAACTGTTTCCTGGAGCTAGTCAATTGATCCTCATTACATCCAGCCAGCACCATTGACCACCCTTTAAGACCAGTCATCCATATTGATCAGGCGTTAAAGATTACCAGGCAGCCCCATTTCCCCTTCATGTGATTCCACTCCACAGGCATTAGCTTTCACTGATCTCTGGTTATCTGAGCTGTAACCTTACTGTGCTACATTCGTCTGAAAGCATACGTTTTCCTCCTTACTCCATCGTATTGTTTGAGTGTGGCAAGAATGGTATTGAGAATTGGGGGTTCCTCAAGATAATTACCTCATTCAGATGACGATTGAGACTGAGGTTGTTTTTTTCCTCACTCATTTAATATGAAGTTTTATATTCAACAATAATTTTTTTTGTATTGATCTGGTGTAGATGGAAGTAGCCTCACAGTCTCTGTTCATTCACTGCGTTTACATTGTTAAGGCATATATTCCTTTCTGGGATCTTTTCTTGAACTTTCTGAGTTTAAGAATTTCATGTGACCATGAAATTAATTTATGTAGACCACTAAAGTTTTATGTCCGACATCTTTTTTTTTCTAAGTTGTTTCATTTGGACACAATCTATGAATTCAATATTACTCCTAACTCTTTCCTAACATTTGACGACCTCATCAGCACCATTAATGACAAGTTTTGACACCTCAATATATATCAATAAAGACGTTGTTGACAACCACTGGAACAGGTTCCAGGTTTTTCCAAGGGTATCCTTAGTAAGCTGTATAGTCAGAGATCACCCTCACTAAATTTTGATATACACCCAATCATTTTGTTCTGAAAGCAGGCCTGAAATATGACACAAACAGCTCAGTTCAGAAAAGAGAAATAAGGGTTACCTCTAGTAGGCATTCAAAGGGGAAAAAGTTAAGGTACTGAATTAAGTTTTTTAGTGTAGCACTGTCTGTGAAAACCAGTGCAATATAAAGATGGGAAAGATTACTGAAACACTTAAAATGTTCTGAAGATTTAGGAAGCTAGCTAATTTTCAACTTTCTGATAACAATCTCAACATGTCCTTGTGTTAGCTGTCATGCTTTTCCTTGCATTTCATTAAGAATGAATTGAAATAGAGAAATGTTAAACCGTCCTGTGAAAGGAAAGAAAATGTTAAATGGATAAATGTGAGCGAGAGAGGAAAAACATTAAAAGTACAGTTCATGAAGGATGAGCCAAATCAGAAATTACTGCCTGGCTGGCTTTTTGTAAATACTAACGTTAGTTGGATTGTTTCTTTGTGTTATGAACATGTCACTATTTTGCTCTTTTATGGGTTTGGTTAACTTCTAGCACTGATAATTAATGGCTACATTTTTTTAAGGTCAATGTAAGCACATAAGTTCTTTTTGTGGATGGTGCAAATATTTGAAGATAATAGCAATTGAAAAGCAACATAATTGCAAGATTTGTTTTCACAAGATGAACTAAATGACCTTGCACATTAAAATGCTTGACAAGTTTTAAAATGTTCATCATCTTGTTGATCATACAGTAGCACTTGTTAAGAGGTCGTATACTTTGGGCATCTTGTGAAAAGTCAGTTCTTCAAGCAGAAACAAATATGCAAGCATAATGGTCTGAATGACTTTGGCAAGGGACAAAACTATTGAAAAAAATGGTCAAGGCATCTCCACCAAGTACTACTAAAATGAATACAAGAAAAGATGACTGCTGAACTGATGACACAGTCATAGAGGCTCAAGGTTTCAAAATATGTGTAGGAAGAGAAGGCTGGCTGTGATATAAAGGTCACACAGCGCATCGTAGTTTTTACCCACAGAATGCTCAGAGTACCCTTGTTGGCTGTCACCAACCACCTCAGTTGCTTTAAGTGGACATGCAAGTGTCAGAACTGAACAATATAATGCTCTAGGTGATGTTTTGCTGAAGGCCTTGGGTCATAGAATTCATGTTACTCTGACATACACCACCCACATGAAACTTGTAGACCATGAACTAGTCTTCATGGTGACAGTATATCCTGTTTGCTGTGACATAACAAAGAATTCAGGAAGTTGACTCAGCCTCCACTTCCCTCAGATCTCAGTTCGATCACACCATCTTGAGGCTCTATCCTAGTACTTACAAGGATTTTCTATTAAAGTCTTGGTGCCTGATACTTAAGGACATTGTCAGAGGTCCTGTGGTATCCATGCTTTGATGGATCAGGGCTATTTCGGTGGCACAAGGGGATCTACATAAGTGGCAGCTGGTTTTAATGCTGTGTTTTGTAGGTGTATAGCTCAGTTTAGCTGCCCCGTATTAGGGCTCAGTAGTTATTACAGTTATTACAGCTTGTGACCATAAGCTAGTGTACTTCCAGTCTCCCGCCTAGCCCCCAAAATCTGTGTCAAATCAGCATGAGCAAACATTTACTGTGGTGACCACGTGTTCCTTCATCACTAGTTCAAGATTTTTACTGTAAAACTTTGCACACATATATAATTATACCTTTTTCCCCAGTAATCGTAATGACTAGTAATGAGTAGCATGTGAGTTTAAATCCGGTTTTATTCCTTTGTAAACACAAGTAGTACAGTGCCAAATTCAGCTGTTAGCTGTACCAAAAGAGAGCATAACACTTACCTGTTATAGGACAGGTAGAGCTTTCCCTTTTCATATATAGGCCTGGATTCTGCTGTAATTACGGTCCATTTCCATCCAGCATCTTGTCATAAAGGCTTCCTTGCCTCTTTAATTGACCTTGCCTTTAATTGTCTTTCCCCTCATCCTCAGGCATTGTCCTTACAACTGTCCAGAGCAAGTGTGAGAACAGGATGAGAGCCAAGAAGAGTAGGAGTGGGGAATGATTGGCTTGGTCCAATAATAGTGGGAGTGGTCTTTCAGAAGGAGGAGTGCATTGCTGGACAGATGAATGCACAAAACAAGGATGGATGAAGGTCTTGTGAGGGATAACATGTAAATGGGTGCGGTGTTTGAATGATTGAGAGAGACCCTTGAGAGAAAGGGAGCGTGAGGTGGATCAATGATGCCGTATAGAGTTTCCTTTTTAAAATGATCCTTGAAAATATTTAGTTGTATTTAAAACACACACATAGACAAAGGCATACACACACACACTAGTGAGGAAGGAGTTAATGGTAACCACTGCGAAATTGATTGTGAAATGGGAAATCAGAGAACAAGGCAGAAAATTTGGTCAACTGTTCGTGTGCGGTGTGCCTTTTGTCGCTTCTCATGGCCTGGAGCAGAAACCCACTGTGGCAGATCAGAGACATGCTCAAGTGTCTCAGCCATATTATATGAGCATATCCACACGCCCCTTCTTTCATTTCAGCTTCAAAGAGCATTATAGCTCCGAATTGGTAAAAGTTGTAATGCTTAAAAATCTGTAACCTTGGCAACAAATTCATTGTGTTTTCTGTAAATGCTTCATTATAAAAGCCTCCCAGCAGCAGTGAAGAGAATGAACAATAAACAGCAACATAAACGTATATATCAAGTAAAGAAAATGTACATCAGACAGCAAGTTCTGTTATTTCCTTTGTACACGTGAAGCACTTTGAATCCAGTAATATTACTAACTTTGAAAGTACTCTATAGGAAGACGGCACAATGCAAGTACATATACTGGTTAGTGCTGGAAGATGCTGACCATAGCTCCACAAACTGTTCAATGAAAAATCACTTTGAGGTCAGCTTACCTACAGATCAGAGTTGTTGTTTTCACGTTAATGGTAAAAGCAGTTTTGATGGTAATGACCAGGATTTGGCAGAGATGGGATGTCTTATGTATTATCCACACAGTCCCAGCAATCTGAAGTTTTCAGTAATGAAACATTGCCATGTAAAAGCTCTGGCTCAAAAACGTCTTCGATATTACAGATCCACAGGAAGAAGTGCAATAGCACCAGTGTTACAAAACAGCACATTTAGGATAGACACTGCAGGAAAATGCACTGATTTACTGCTGATTTCACTCCGACAGCTGTTTTAAAAGCTTTTCACCAAGAAACCAGAAATGCCAAAAGATCTAAGCGTGACCCTGTAGCATGAGATGTGAGGAATGCACAGAGAAGTGGTAGCAACAGGGAGGCTAAATATAACCAGATGCGTTGTTTGAGATCTGCTGCATTGTTGTTACCTCAGGTAGCATTTAGTTCTGTAGGTCTGACTGAAACGCACACTCACAGCCACACCTGATGAATAACCCAAAGACTTCAACACACTTTGCAGATCACTGGCCTAGGGATCAAACTTAACAAGCATGGTGTTGCCCCTTCTTCTTCTTCTTCTTTTTGTAGTGCTCGCAGCAAGTTAACCCATAAAACCAAAATTTGTAAAGAGCAAATTGCAAATCCTGCGCACTGAATGTGCTCATTTCACTCTGCTGACAGTGTCTCTCCTGTTCCTCACCTGAACTAAATATAGTTTGAGGTGTGGATGCATTTGCTCTTTTGCCAGTTTAATGAGGAAATTCTCCTTCTGTTTCCCAGATGCATCTGAGGTGGAGGAGGAGGAGGAGACGGAACAAAAGGAAAAGCTAGCAGAAAAAACGAAGACAAAACCAGAGAAGAGAAAGAGGGTAACAGAGAAGCCTGTTAAAGCCAAGAAGAAGAAAAATAATGAGCAGGTTGTTATGTCCTTTCTCTCTAAAGGCTGCCTATTAGATGTTTTTACAGCATAAAGTGTGTACGAAAATATATCATATTAATAAGGCTGTGATAAGACTGCCTCTCCATGTCTTAGTGTAATCAACCAGTTCTCGGGCACAAACGGTAAGAACAGTTTTGGGGGTTTTTAAGTCATTACAAAGAAGAAGAAAACAAGTCAGGTTGAGCCTTCATAGATAGATAAATAGAATACCTTCAAAATAAATGTCCACCACATATTTATACATGCACCCTCATTCTTTGGGACAGTGAATAAACCAGACAGTTAAAATCAATTATCATATTAACTGATGGTGGAAATGGAAAATCCTTTGATTTTGTCCTAGCATTTTGACATTTTGATGTACTTTTAATGCAATATGATATAATTTAACACATTTAAATTTAATGATAAAATGTGCTCTTTACCTCTGAGGATTATTAGGTTTTAATTTAATTTGTGTTTAGAATTTAAAATGTTCATTAACATAAATTGCCTGAACTGTGTGTTCTGCATGTACTGTTGTCACGAGCAGACGATCGCTCCAAGGAAGGACACTGAGGATGAGAAGTCGGCAAAACCCCCCAAAAAGAGAAAGGTGGGTGTGGCGACACCTGGTGTTGCAAATATCAACAAAAGTGTGCACTGGCTAAAGTGTTGCTGTCATTTGGCTGCTTCTGGAGTTCTTACTTGTATGTGTGTTTGTGTGGGGGTTTTTTTGTTTTAGAAAAAGAAAACAATAACAGATGTCTTGGCCACCTCTGAGCCAAAACCAGGCTGTCCAGCTGACCTGCAGGATCTGGTTACGCAGTACTTTAAAGACAAGCGGTCTGTAATCGAGCAGGAGGAGCTCAAAGTGCAGGGTGAGTTGAGCCAAATCACCCCAAGCTTGCGCATTTAGTTGATATCTGCTGAAATGTTGACTCCCTGAGATCACCATGTGTCCTCTCCCATCCTCCAGACTCCTTTTTCCTGTCTAGTAACGATTTGACACACACCCCCTCTTCTTATCTCAAACAGAGTGAGTGCCGTTTCAAATTTTGACCAAGTCTTCCATTAGATTCCACTTATAAACACACACACATCACTTTAATTGCTCTTCTTTTCTTTTTTTTCCTCTTAGTCGCTCCCAAGTGGGCAAAGATTCAAAAGCAGCACACAGAAAAAAGTTCTGTGGTTCTGCTTGTCGTCTGCAGCTCTGCTCTCCGAACCATCGAGCTCATCAAGTAAGTGACAGACCACTGATGTTTGTCATGTTTCTCCAATTACAACTTTTAAATTAAAGTGACAGGAGTGATGTTTGTTTGTGTCGTTCACAGGCAGCTGACTAGTTTCAAGGGTGAAGCCAAAGCAGTGAAGCTTTTTGCAAAACATATTAAGGTAGTAGAGATGACCGTTAATCACAGACGGTGTGTGCAGATTGTGAACTGTGAATGATTTTCTAGAGTGATTGTCTGTGTCATTTTTTTGCATAGATAGAAGAGCAGGTGAAGCTTCTGCAGAAAGGCGTCTCCCACATAGGAGTGGGGACACCAGGGAGGATCGGCGCTCTCATTGAGAGAGGTGTGTGTTTGTGATTGGCCTCTTTCGTTTAACTTCAAAGCTTTGAAGTCTTCTAACTCAGATTTTTTTTCCCCCAGAGGGTTTGAGCTTACAGGCATTGAGATACCTGGTTCTGGACTGGAACTGGAGGGACCAGAAGCTTAGAAGGATGGTGGACATTCCTGAGGTGAGCTACTGCCCCCTGCTGGGCTAGAAAAATTATTAGGAGAATGTGTCTTTATTGTTGTTACTCCATTTTGACTTGGAGCGTCTTTTTCTTTTGTTTATAATAATTAACATGCAAATTTTCCATGATCATCGTTTCTCTGTACTCACCTTAAAGCCGTGCTTAAGATTAGAAACTTGATCCTTTAGTTAATTAACAAAGAAACAGAAAAGGAGATCACTTGAAAAAAAGGAAAAACACCAACGTTAAAAAAACCCCCAATGAAATTCTAAGATTGAAAAAATTGAGTTTTTTTGGTCATTTGATTCAAAAAGTTAAATTTTTATGTCTCAGCACATTACTCAAATTTGAAATCAAATCTTGTAATAATTTGATAAACTGGATTCCTGATTTTTATGAGCCTGTAAGCCATAATCATCAACATTAAAACAGAAAAACCTTTAAATATCTCACCTGCTGTGTAATGACTATAGTATATGTGAAAGTTAATTTTTTTCATAATGTAATCTTAAAAGTTAATTTCATTATTTGTGATGCACTTTTATTTTAGATTTGGCTTGTTGGGATGCAAGTAACAGAGAAGAAATGAGTGGAAAGGTCTTAATTGAACATATGCTTTATGAACTTGGGACGTTTTTCACTATTATGACTTTTTTCAGCAGTTAAACCTTTAAAAACCTGACATATTTGTTTAGTCATAGATTCTGCATGCTTTCAAATCAAACCTGACTAGTTTTACTTTAGTTTTGTTATCCTAGAAATCCAGTCTCCTGCAAAAACAGCGTTAATATGTAAATCATATCAAATATTTCCATTATTTTAAATATCCTAAATGTTGAATTAATATTTTGACCTTCCATTATTTTGTGTGTGCAATGCACTCTGGGTGTATGCTGTAAACTGGTGACACTCTGGAGGTGTAATAATCCAGAATATATCAAAGATGAAGCAATAATGGCACAGAGTGCGGGTAAAGGAGCAGGAAAATGGACGACTTCCAGAGGAGCCATAGCTGTGTTCTCTGCTCTTCTCACCTGATGCATTTGATACGTTTGGTTAACTAAAAGAAGTCACAGATGCTGCTGGTTATAAGTGATGTTTATGCAAAGTTTCATTCAGATTGACTCAACTGTTAAAGAGGGGAGGGGGTACATGTTGATATATAGATATGCATACTCTAGAATTATTATTGTAAGAAAAGACATTGAAATTCAGTTCATTTTAGTTTCATTTACGTATAGCACCAAATCACAACAACTGTGGCCTCAAGGAGAACCTACAATATTAGAGAGAAAACGCTGAAAATCTTATGTTAATGTTTGTGTAGTAAATCATGCGTGCTGTTGTAGTCAGGGTTAACTTTAATGAGTGAAAAAGAGCTACAAGTTATTCAATATTGAATGTTTTTTGCATTGCAGAGTACTTTGTAAATCTGTTTGGAGAGGATCTTTTAGTTTTCCCTTCTCCTTTTAATTTCACTTCATATTTGCCTCTTTTTTTTCAGATCAAACAAGATCTTATGAAGCTGTTGGAGAGCGGCGTCCTGGCTCGCTGTAAAGAGGACAAAGTCAAAATTGGACTATTTTAACTGACTGCTTGACATTTAAAGAGACTTCGTTTTCGCTTTTCCTTGTGCTGATCCTGTCCTGAGCTTCTAATATTTCCAGAGCCTGTGTGAAATGTACGGCATTGTTTGTTCACTTTTGTGACCAACACAATGTCAGGGAGTGTGATGAATGAATAAACAGACTCCGAATTAAAGCCACATCCTTTATTTTGTTTACTCTGACCTTGGAAAGTCCCTCCTACTGACAATGTGAGGTCATGAGTGTACTTAAACCACCGGGGAGCCCCATTCAGCATCCTACAGATACAAAGGGGCCCAGAACCACCCCGATATCTCACGCAGCAAGTGACGATATAAAATGCTGTTCCGTACGAGTCTGTGTGTCGTAGGACGGAAGTACACAATCTTGTGGTAAAGTGGAAGTAACAGAAAGAGGTAGTTAAATAGAGGATTGTGGTTAATAAGTAACAGGCCACAACGGTCGCCCCCACCATGCAAAGCCTGCTGGGAAAATCCCTTGGCAAGCAGAAGGGGATGTGTGTGTGTGCGCACAGAGAGATATCGCTGAAATAAAAAACAGGAAGACAAGAGGAGCGCTGGTTTATACGCAGTTTTTGAGTCTCCAGCTGTCAATCAAGTTCTTCTGAAGCCAAAGCTGTCCCTCTCATGGGGAAGGTGAAAGGCAAGCCCGGGCCCTTGGCTCGGAGACCAGACAACTCCGCTTTCAAACAGCAGCGGTTACCTGCCTGGTCTCCAATGCTAACTGCTAACACCGTGCTGCCTTTTTTCTACTTTATGGCTTTGATATGTCTGCTGTTGGGAGTATGGTTGCTTCTCACTGTACAGAACACACAGGAATTGAAGGTGAGTGAAAACCACATTTGCGTCGAAACACTCGCTTTCAGTTCTAGAAATTTGATGGCGTAAGAGCACTGTGTTTGTCTTTGTTCATGTCAGAGAGGCCCTAATGCCTCTGTGTGCAATGAAAACAGGGTGTGACAACGTGAGGAAAGGTCGAAGGTTATGTTTGAAAAAGTTTAAGATCAAGTTCACTATCTGCTCTTTTCCTCTCTCTCTCTCTGTTGTCTTTTCAGCTGGACTACACAGAGGCCGAAACCTGCAACAAGTGTTTTGAAATGCGTAAAAATGTGAGCAACGCAGCCCAGGCCTGCACCTGCACAGTGAATTTTAAGATTGAAAAAGCATTCAAGGTAAGAACTTCTCGCACAGAGTGACGGCATAATCCTAACTTGAGGGCCACTTATAATCTTACTTCAGAGGCCTCAGTAGCACACGCTAAGTATGGCACAAAGCTCTGAAACAGCTTGGAAGTGGGTCTTGTGTGAAGATTATTACTCTCACACTCTGTATCTAACAGGCCCCACTGTCAGTGCTTGCATTTGTTGTCCATGCTTTGAAGCTTAAAGCTTAAATTCAGTTTAGGATTTGTGGTTCTACACTCATCCACTTGACGATGCGGATGCGTGTGTGTGTGTCCCAGGGAGATGTCTATTTCTACTACGGACTCCGTAACTTTCATCAGAACCTTCGCAGATACATGGACTCCAGAGATGATGGGCAGACGGTTGGAAGGAAGACAAATTTAGAGGTATCTTTGTCATGGCATCAGAAATGCTGACAATGCCAAGTATTTGCCCTCTTCCTGATATCTTATTTTTCTCCATATTTGTCACACATATGTTTCAGATCAGATATATCAGTAAAATCATTTTCAGATTTTATTTATTTGGGGAATGAATTTATTTAAACCTACCTGGCCCTGTGTGAAAAAGTAATTGGCCCCTAAACCTAGTAACTGGTGGTGCCACCGTTGGCAACAAGAACTGCAGTCAGGTGTTTGTGACTGGCGCTGAATGTTTCACATCACTGGATGAATTTTGGACCACTTTTTTTTTTTTTGCAGAATTGTTTTGATTCAGCCACATTTGAGGGTTTTCCAGCATGAATGACCTGTTTAAGGTCATGCCTCAAGTCTGGACTTTGATTAGGCCACTCCAAAACCTTCATTTGAATTTTTCTGGAGTCATTCAGAGGTGACTTCCTGATACGTCTTGGATCATTATGCTACTGCAAGTACACTGGAGCTTTAGTGATCGCAGGACATTCTCCTTGAGGATTTCCTGGTAGAGGGCAGAATTTGTAGTTTCATCAATTACAGCATTTCACTATTGTCCTAAAACAGCCCCAGATCATCACACTACCACCACCATGTTTGACTGTTGGTGTGATCTTTTATGAAATGTGTTACTTTTACACCAGATGTAACGGGACTCAAACCTTGCAAAAGGTTCAACAGAGTATTTTCCCAAAGGTCCTGGGAATCATCAAGATGATTTTGGGCAAATGTGAGACGAGCCTTTGTGTTCTTTTTAGTCAGCAGTGGTTTTCTCTTTGAACTCTCCCATGGATGCTGTTAGGTTCAATAATACTTTAGCTGGTTCACACACCCCCCTGCATGCTGTTGGAGATTGAGGCAAACACACCAGACTGTACAGTTTGATAATTAGCGTACCACTGCAGTGGGAGAGCCGCATCGGTTTTCAGCGGGTCTGCCGAACAAAGGCGCGCTGGTCCTTTTATTGACACAAGGGTCATAAATGGCACAGTGGACATGCAATGGGTGGTCCTTTTAACATATATGTAGTGTGTATGTGATGTCTTACGTGCAGGAATGCACATAGTCCAGCACACAGAACTTGCTGAGTCATAGTTTCAAAGCTATGGAAAATTACTGGCA
>VVHJ01045679.1:0-11293 GCA_015107715.1 Tylochromis polylepis
ACGCATCATTCGCTCTGAACTTTCTGACCTGCAGTCCGTCTACAGTAAGCGGTGCAAGACCAAAGCCAGGAAGATTATGAAGGACCTCTCCCATCCCAACAATGGACTCGTCTCACTGTTGAGGTCTGGGATGCGCTTCCGCTCCCTTAAGGCCAAAACAGAGAGAATGAGGAGGAGCTTCTTCCCTCAGGCTATCTGGTCCCTGAACCAGGTGTAGGACTGGACTCTCATACATCACTGCACATGCACTCTAAAAACAATAACATTACTATACCCCAGTAACTGTTTATTCCACTGTAAACTGTTACTCTGCACACTTTTTATTTATAATTTTTACCTTTAATTCTTAGTTTAGTTTTACTTCTTAGGTTAAATTCTTAACTTATTCTTTAGATCTTTTAGACCTTACTTCGATGTTAACTTTTTTTTAATGTATTATGTAACTCTTATTTCCTCTTGCTCTGTAAATTTTTTTACTGTAAATCTTTTTACTGTAAATTTGTTAAATTTTAAATTTGTAAATTAGATAACTAAAAGCTAGTTTAGTTTTATGTTTACTTTTATGTTTAGCTTTTTATGGTTGGGCATTGCACAGCAACAAGCATTTCACTGTATGTCGTACTATGTATGACTGTGTACGTGACAAATAAAATTTGAATTTGGGTTCAGTCTTTGAAATCTTTATTTCAAGCAACAGAGTTTAGCCACTAACATGTTAAAGAGATCCCGATGTATTGGGATCAAAATGTATTAATTATGTAAATATAAAATAATGACAGTTTTGCGTATATTGGCTAAATTTTGGGAACCAGAACAACACCGTCATTAATGTGTCACCATATCAATTTACAATCGCAATCATGCAATCATGTTTGAAAACAATTTTCCATTTTTAACTTGTAACAACATTAGCTTCCTTTTATCTCTATTTTGGTCACTATCAAGTTCAACTGCAATTCTATCTGGCTCTGCCATAGTGAAATGCTTCCCAGGTGTGAAATGCTTTTCATCAGCAACCTTGTCTATCTGCTGTTTGGAGCTGGACTCGCCGCATACAATGCAGCAGTGGCATGTGTGTTTACTGAAAGATCATACATTTTCAGTCACTCTTTGCTACTTTTCTTTAGAAAAAGTACCAATACCACAATTTGAAGATAGCTCACTATAAATAAAACTGTGTATTATTAGCAAATTTTACTTACACTGTCAAAAGCAAAAACATTTATTTGGCAGAAAAATATAGATTCAATTTCTGAGAGTTGAAGTTGATACATGATCTCAATTTTCTCTGTGAAAGTTTTCCTTGCTAACTGGAGTTGATTTGAGGTGATCAGTAATTGTAAATATATTTGTTAAGATGATAAATCACAGAGTAAATTGCTCATTTACTTGCTAGTGCTATCTCTGTTGCCATACATATCTGCGCATATGGTAACATTTCTTACAGTGAGAGCAGAGCCAGGGCAGACCAGCTAGTCTCCATTCAAAGTCAGCAGGCTTTTTTCCACAATGCACAGACAAACAATCAAAAAGCAGTTTATTGTCTCCCAGCTCACCCAGTTTGTTAACAGGGCAAATATACAACCATGAATATAACAGACACTACAGATTCCAGTGGCTTCTGGTCAAGTGAGCTTCCAGAGATAATAGGTAAGTGCAGCCACAAGATGACAGTAACTTACAGGAAGGATTCAAAGCAAAATGAGATCCTTTACGGAATATTTCACTTTTATATGTTTTAACTGATGTGTTTTTAAATTATGCAGGACAAGCACTGCTTGCCTTGCTTGTCCTGCCCCAGCCCCGCTACAGCTATGTATTGAATAAACAGAAGAAAATGGATGTAGTGCAGACAGGCAATGCAGAGTCCAGCAATAATTATCTGCGGGTTTGTCACATGCATTCATTATCCTGTCATTATTGGCAATAATGTTGATAAGTGCAGCTTAAAAATTCTAGTGTTAGCCTCCCCAAAGTGACAAATCATACATTATACTAAAAAGAAATGTTTATTCAGAGAAACCTGGACTTAACATTACATCTTTCAGTAGCTCTCTTTGGTGTTTGACTGGGCTTTGAGAAAGTTAAGAGCCACCGCTCTTTGCTATTGACGTAGCAGATAAAAAATGAAAAGCTACAACCACAATAACCTTTTTATCATCATCATTGCTTTCACATATTTACCACAGTGAAATAAAATAAGCATACTTTGTAAATTCATCTGCATGATTCATGTGAGCTGGTGTATACAGGCCCTTTGCAGCTGAAAAAGATGCCAAGCACTTTTCAAGTGCAAGGAAACAGTGTGGTTTCACAATT
Source organism: Tylochromis polylepis (assembly GCA_015107715.1). Classification (NCBI taxonomy): domain Eukaryota; kingdom Metazoa; phylum Chordata; class Actinopteri; order Cichliformes; family Cichlidae; genus Tylochromis; species Tylochromis polylepis. The sequence continues at coordinate 2,320 of VVHJ01045679.1, forward strand.
CCTAGATTAGGACTGAAATCTGCAGTTCCCCCCACCTCTTTAAGTGGCTGTGGTGCACACACAAACCCACTGAGACCATAGAAACATACACAGTGGTTTAGTGTTGGGCACTGGCCAAGATAAATGACTGCTTCAGGTGAAAACAAACTATGGCCGCAGCAGATTCTTTTTTTCTTTCTTTTTTTCCATTTGAAGGTTTTGGGGTGACTGTTCTTTGTGCGCCAACTATTCTTTCACATATGCTCTAGTTTGGCTCTTCAACCTTCATTCATTCTGAATAATTCACAAGCCCAAAGAGTGTTAGAAACTCTTTGGGCTTGTGAATTGTTCAGAATAAAGAATTAAAGTTTAAATGGTGTTCCGCAGGCACAATGTTTCACATGTGGGGATGTAGTCAGAACTGTAGGTGGAGCATCCCTTTCAAATCCAAATTCAGGAAAGTAAAGAGACGTTGCAAATGTGTCATTTATGTGGTAGGTTGATAGCTGGAGAATAATTGATGCTGTGATGTTATGACCCACTGTAACAATGGCTTAAATGCAGTCATTTCATGGATTGCACCATGCCAGAACAGCCGAATATGTAAACTGGATATTTACAGGAGGACTGTTTTACACAACAGTATAAATGATTTTCCCAGCTATTTGGTTACTCTTAGACCACTGCAATTTTTTTTATTATTTAAAAAGTTTTGTTTTGAATTTAACATGCTGCTTGTTGTTCTAAAAGCATGAGCACAGTCTTGATTAACAATATAAAAACATCTTCTCTTTCAGCACCTTAACACCTGAGTCCCACGTGAATAATATCACTTGATCACCTGAGTCCCACCTGAGGGTAGGGGGGGGGAGGCCACAGAAGACCCGAATGGCTTTAATTAAGAGAACAATTGCTTTAGTCACACTATTATGAGCTCAGGGTGACTAAATGCAAAAGGCCCTGAAGGAGCATTTCTGAAGATCTCTGGCATCCTATTCAATGTGGACCACCCACTCCCATTGCTCATTACTAGGACCACTGGCTGGGAGCAACATTACCAAAATGAACAACAGCAAAATGTCACGAGTGATTCAGCTTTAACTGTCACCCATGTTGGAAATGAGATACAGAAGTTACTAATTAATTAGTATACAAAAACATTGATTTATCAGGGTTTTAATGTCATTGCAAACACAAAAAACTCACACCAAAAAAACCCCAACAACAACTCAGGAACAACTCACGGAATAAATAAAAAAGTCCAGGGTTTTGACCTGACCACCATATAATTCAGAAGACCAAAAAGGATCTGAGGCTTGAGTCTATACCAGCAGGGCGACAGCCAACCAAATACAGTCACATTCACAACTACAGCCAATTTATAATCACCAATCAACCTAACATGCATGTCAGCGGTACGCATGGAGAAACGCTCTCCATACAAGGCTCCAGAGTTGATTGTCTCAAGTAACTAGTAGCCTAGATTTGAACACAGAACATTTTTGCAGTGAGGCGTATGTGGTAATGATCACACCACTGTGCAGTCCCACCATATATGTGTCAGATTAAAAAAAAAAAAAAAAAAATTATCAGCAAAATTATTCCAAGGAAACCTCTTTCAGCTGCTCTTTTATTTTGCAGAGAGTTTCCACTGCAGATTGATCTACAAATTGGATTTACAGAGATTTTTATGCCAGATGCCATTGCTCACGCAACCCTCGAGGGATTTGTGCCTCCTCTTGGTCTTGAATAGGGTATTTTTTGCATGTTAGACAAATGTGTTAACAACTACATTATAACAGCTAAATTAGTTTAAAAATATCAACATTAAATGTGCTCCTGCCATTGTTATACCACATTATATTATCTAACCTTTGTTACTGATGCAACACAATGTTTCATATTTTTAATTCTGCAGTTAGTTGAAGGGGACACTCTTGTGTTGTCTTGTGTTGGTCTCAATTGTTTTTTTCAGTTCTTATTTAAAATTGTTTTTCATTTTGTAAATGATTGTCCTATTTAGCATAGCATACATGGTACTGCAGGGTATGCCTTAGGGCAGGGGTGAGCCAAATGAGAAACTGGGACTATTGTGGAGGGCCAGCACCAATAAGCTTATAAAGAGATAAAATTAATGAAATGTGTTCAGCTTATTCCAGTTGGTCCCAGTTTCCATTTCCCTTGGAAAAATTAATTGTCCACCTCTACCTTAAGGCATGGCAACCTTGTAATTGACAGTTGACTAATGTAATGTGCAAGGGTGCAGTGTTCCTAGTCAGAGCCACACCTCATTTGTTATGTCTGTTTTCAGAAAAACGAGTTTCCAATGGCCAAAATGGTCAAGCATCCAGCTATATGATGTTGACATGCTAATTAACCTGACTAACATACTTTTATATGTGTGCCATCAGACAGCTGATCTGAAAACTGTATTTTGTTTGAACAGTTCAAACATTAAAATATATAATACAAAGGCCTCACTTTGATTTTCTTAAAAATGTCTGAATCATCCCCAAACCTCACAGAAGAAATATTCTTCTGAGGGGTTTAGGGAAGAGGTGCACACAGGAATATGCACCGAGGCTACTGAGGTATTCAGTGCTAGACTGAGATAATGGAAAAGTCCTAGATGAATGGCCTAATTATCATCTAAGATACTGGTATGTATACAGTTTGTGAAGAGATTACCCATCGAATAAATCATTTGATGTATTCATGTTAGTGAAATCCCTTTAGGACACTGGGATCTCTCTCTGACATTCCAAAAGCCTCTCTTTTGCCTTCCTTTTCCTGTTTTCTGGGTGTAGCGTAAATGTTCATGTATACAAATATATAGATTTCATACATGAACTCCAAAGCCATCAGGTTCTAAATGAATCAGCAGCCATCTTGGGTACACTATTTAGATTTGTAACTCAGCAGAGCTGCACACTTCCACTGGGCTCAGGCTTTGCTTTGGCAACAGGATTTCTCCTTGGAGAGGAATGAATGTGCAAATGTGTTACAGGTGGGATTCATTAAACCAAGACCTGGCACATTGGTGCTCGCTCTGCACAGTTACCACGTTACAAAACCAAGAAGAGGTGAAACGCTAACATACAGCTGTAGCATACAGAAGTGTGCGCTTCATGCACAAAAAACTAGCAATGGAAAAATACATAAACACAAGCATATCGTGCATGAAAGAGCACATCCATACACATTCTATATCCACAGCTGAGATTTAATAGCCTGATTTCATTGCTCTCCAATGAGCTCTTCAAAACAAAATAACCCATTAATAGAGCTGTTTGTGCCAGCATTATTTCAGAGGATGAAAAAAAGAAAACGTTTTTGGTTAATCCCTGTTCTGCTTCCATTTCCCTTGTCTCTCAGATAAAGTTTAAAGCTGTCAATACACCATATTTTTTGGATAAATACCATGTGTTCCAAAACTTAACATATGATGAGAAGGTTATCCTTCATCTTTTTCTCATCGTCAAAGCTGTGGTATTAATTTCTATGAATAATGTATTTGAGCTGTGGTCACATCACAGAGCATACTTACAGATTATAACTTCCTTTGCCATATTTTTTTTCTGTTGCACGGGGACCATTAAAGAACAAAAGGCATTTACTGAGCAGCGATACTGAATATGTAAGAGAGAGCTTGGTGGAAACTGAAGGTGTTCACCAGATCCTAATTATCACTGACTACTACAATGCGTGGAATTCGTTTACAGTGTTGGAAGCAATAAAGTCTTGGGTCTTGCAGCACTAATGGGAACTGGCTTGCATAGTTGTGTGCTTTTTGATTTGATTTCAGGCGTATTTGAAATTTTCTCTTGTAAACTCGTTGGCTGGCAGCTGTTTCTTGTCTCTCCACACATATAGTTCATGCATTCTCTTTAATGTGTGTATATTTAAGTGTCTTAAAAACTTCAGTGTGTATAGGTATTATATTACAACCAAGGCTATCTTACTTCTTGAAGGAAATAGCAGTCTTATTACAAATGAAAAATTGACTTTTTCAATTAGCTATAACAAAGAACTTATGGTGTCTAATGTTGACCAAGTTTTAACAGATATTACTCTATTACGGTTCTGCAGTCATGGGACTGCTATCCACATGACGTTACCTTGTCCGCCAGTTTGGATGTGTGATCCTACAGTGTCAAGTGACTAAGGTCCCAGTCACACAAGCCTAGACATCATTTGGCAACCATCTACCCACCACAGATAACTATGGAAAAAAAGTATATTCCCAGGTTACTTGAATTCTCTTCTCACAGATAGGTATATGGTGCTGCACCAAAAAACCTCCTTGCAGTTGCTTTGATTGCTAGCAGATTGCCCCTGGTCACCCATAGTGTGCACAGAAGATGCTGACTTGCCGACACTTGCAAACAATTCATCGAGCAGTAATGAAACTGTGAAAAGTGAGACAAAAAGCGGAGGATGTTCTGTTCTGAACGGTGAACAAGATTAAGGAAAATCTGTTGATCAAAACAGAAACCGTTTACCTTTAGCGTAAAAGTTGCACCTTTTAAAATGTGCTAGATACAGCAGTAAGACAAATTTTGTTTAATCTTGCTTTTCATGTAAGTACATTTAGCTTAAAGTCTAACTTTTACAAGCCAAAATTAGCATCCAATTTAACATCACACTGAATCACAGATTCATCTTGCAAACTAAGCTAGCTAGTGCTAGCGTTAGCTTAAGAGCTCTACACCTCTACCAGACATCCCAAAATTAAAGTTTTCTACTGCTATCTGGCATATTTAGTTTTATCTTTGAAGTGGGTTAGATCATTTCAAGTATTATTTTTCAATTGTTTGTCATTCCTAGAACAATCTGGATTGGACTATGCCAGCAATTCGCAAATCCATTAAATGCATGTTTAAAACATAGACAGTATAATACATAGACATTCAGCATCTTCTGGACTGGAAAAACAAAGCCTGTGCAATTTTATGTGAAAGCCACCAGATGGCAATAGCTGTGGTTGCCAAAAAAAAATTCTATATTCTATATTTATGAAATGCAATGCATCATCTTTGGAGGTTACATTATTATATAGCATTTTGATCAGGCTTCATGTGGCAACTTTGTTAATATTCAACTTATAAGTAATTTAAGTATTTTTCATTAAGTATCACTTCTAACATTAATTTCACATACACACACCAATTGTAGCTATACGAATTCAGGTTTCTCTGCACTTGGACAGCCATGAATCTGTCACAACCACCCACCGACCATTTACACCTGGTGATCAGGGCAGGGTGCGTTCAAGTGACCCCCTGTACAAAGTCCACAGCCAGATAATTATTTCCAGTTGTAATTAGAATAACTGCAAGATTTTTTCTGTGTGAGCAAAGGGCATCAGCAAATATCCTTTTCCGTAGTTTTTGCTTTTTTGACATGCTTATATAAATATCCTCCACCTGGTCAGGGGAGTGCCTTTAGGGGAGCTATCAAAGCATTCATAAAAATCAAGATGTATGTGACATCCAGTGGTTTTCCCCCTGCGCTGCACACGGCAGGCCAACTCAGGAGGGCCAGAGTTGGGGTAAAGTTTCCCCTCTTTTCCTCCCTGACTAGCAGCTGATCCCTGATTGACTGTGATGGGCTTTTTTACGCCCTGCATGTATTTGTTTCACAGCTCAGCCTTCGCTTCATCATCTCTCTTCTCAGCATGGTGTTTCAGTGGCCTCTGCTGCTGCTGTTTTTGTCAGTCCAGAACTTAACCTGAAAACATTTGCTTGCTTGTCCACTTCAAATTTTGCTCTTAAACAACTCTTTCACCACAGAGCTCTCATTTCTGCCATGCTTCATTTACAGATTAGGACCTGCCTTGGTATATGTAAAAGCACAAGAGGAGGCAATCGGATATTAGGAAGATGACTGTGAATGAATGCATCTGCGTATGTACATCCATCAGCATCAGCGAGCGCCATGACGTGCGTGTAAAATGTTTACAAAATTGGGACTGATGACACGCACACTCATATCTGGTGATCAGAAACTCTGGGAAGGCAGCCATGATGGAGGTCTGCCTGACTTCTGTGTGTTCAGCTCTGTGAAGACTGATTGTTCTGTCTGAAAACAGTTAATACAGGCTGGAAAAGCTGAATGAAAAGCAAACAGATTTGTGGGGGGAATGGTGCAAAGCAGGGACTCAGATTTGTTTGAAGGGCTTAAAGAAAAACAGAAATACCTCAGATTTTCTGCAATGATAGACGAATGATGAAATGTGGTGTTAAATCTGAAAAAAATCCTTATTTGTATTAGTCATGCCAGAGTGTAGCTTTAAGTGTAGCGACATTTACCACTTTGGTCAAAAAAAGAAAGGAATTAAAAACATTCTGCTCTCTTAGATCTCATTTCCTTTCATTTTTATTGCAATGGTACTAACAAACCCGTAGGGGGCAGTGTTTATTTTATTCAGCTGGGTTGAACTCCGGCCATAACTGGGCATATACGGTGCAGGTGAGTGCTGTGGCCAGCCTGCAGAGATGGCCACATACTTTCCATTCTTTAATGAAGCCCTTCAATGACTGCTGTGCTACAGCACTTAAGACACACACACACACATATGCATTCGCACTTTCCACTGGTGGAAGGCCCCTGATAATAGGCTCTACATAGAGGTGCCTACTGTATGAAGTATTTTGAAACACCAAACAGCCAACAGAATGTAGATGTCTGAAGCACAGTAATACAAAAGCTGAGCCCCGACATAAACAGCATTATTCACATAAAAGGAGGGCCGCAATCACTGGGGCATTTTTGGAGAGATGGCACTTTCCATTGTTGCCCTAATGGCTCTGGTTGTTTAAACATGCAGATCTGTTTGAATGCCTATTCCTTTGTAATCTCTCTCTCCTGAAACTGACTGCTGTAAAACGGTTGGTCACTCTTTATTATTCTATCCAAGTCTTTATCGAAACCTTCAAACTTTTTTTTTTAATACGTGCTTCTATATGCCTGCTATCCCGCAATAGCCATCAGAATTCTGCTGAAAAGAAACTATAGCAGCTGTTCAAATACACTCCTCTCCATTGTGAAACTCGAAATTACACTTTTTTTTTCATTTTGGATTCCTGTAACTTACAACCACCTGGAGACCATAGCTGGCCAGCGCATCGGTTTCTCACAAAATTATTAATCCGAAAGACACGTCGGCCCACCATAAAGCTGCTCCACTCCAACATCTTGTGCGGCAAACGCACCAGACCCGACCACTGTCAGCAGCAGTATAACATGGCCATCCCACCGGCAGCAGATTGTAACACGAAGCAGAACAAAACATCCTTGTAATCTTTGAGGAAGATCCAATCGGACGAAGTGGGAAGGAACATACAGTAAAGGGGAGGCGAAGAGGATGAATAACACATTTCTTTTTTGGCTACAATAGCCCACTCAGTAGGATATTAAACAAATGAAAGTACTTTTTTTTCAAAGTCAAAGACAAAGAAGATTAATTAGATTTGAATTGTTCTCACTAGACAGAAGAAATCAGCTGTCGTGACTTTCAGTCGCATGGTTTCGATCAGAGAGAGAGATGAGACAGCCAATTTGGTTATTGTTCAGCTGTTTTTCTTTCCACTCCACATACACCTTGTCAACACATTTACCCCGCTTCCTCTTACAATGATGCATTTGCCAATATTTAGAGTCTAAACTGACAGGACACACATTTGAAGTCTTTGCTTGTTTCTTTATTTTACTCTGTTGTGATCCCAGTAAACATCACTTACAACACTGCCAGTGCAGTCTTGCTTGCTTGCTTTTCTGCAGAAGTTCATACAATGTTATACCCCAGAAATATTCAAATCATTGTCATTTCAGTTTTTTTAGTATGTTTGCACCGTACAAAACCTAACACAGTTTTAAAATACTTTTTTCATTTGATGTCAAACAGCAATCGAAAAAAACTTAAGAACGAAGAAACACCGTATGAATTTGTGAGTCAGTGACACATTCTCTCTTTGATTTAAACAAACCTTTCAGTCATTGAGGGTTAAATCCCTCAGTACCACTCCGTGACCCAACCACTGGTCAGACCCATCAGAGATTAAAGGTGAATTCAGGGGCAAATCAGTTTTCAAGTCAGAAACACTCATCGTCAGCTTCCCACTGTGCCATTACTGCACAGGCATACACACACACACACACACACACACGTATATATGCACACACATGGTCAACCCTCATCCTTCCTGCTATGGAGGTCATGACCCCATGTACCAGCACCACGAAAGGAATGAAGGAGCAGATGCATTACCCTTAAAGAGTTAGATGATCATTTTCAGTAGGCCAAGGATGCGGTATGTGAAGTTTTACATATATGGATGAGGGATTTACAGGAAGAACTTCATCTTCTGTAACTGCAAAATGTGCACAACATAAGTGGCAGCACTGGCTAGTAAATTGTGAAATATTACAGGTAAGATTAACACTCCAAACGTTTTTGCATGCTAACTTTTACATGTCACAGGATATCATATTATTATGAGTCATAAATATGCACACATGCACACAGAGACACACAAAAATTCCCTTTACTTTTGGAATTATTACTTACAAAATGTTCTTGAAACAATTTAGACCAGTTTTGTTTCCTTTGCATCTTATCAGCTAAAATTGGACAGTCTCAACACAATTATGTACTTAATCTGTGTAATCATGTTTGTTAGTCTGTGTGTGGTTTATGACTGTATGTCCACTTCAACCAGGCACATCTGCAAAAATGAAAGGCATAAGCATTTGGGGTAATTTGCTTTTTCTTTTCTTTTTCTGAAAGCTAGATGAAAAGTTTGACCATGTTCATGAGTGTAAGGTCAAAGTATAGATTAGCTTAGTTTAAACACTATAAACAAGCAGAAAGAGCATGCTTCATTTTTACCAGATATTAGAGTGCTGGTGACTTAAAATCAGAACTGCCCAACAATTTCTTAAAAGAAATAAAAGAGTCCATTTTTTTCTTTTCTTTTCTATTCCTTTTTTTTTT
>VVHJ01045680.1:0-11851 GCA_015107715.1 Tylochromis polylepis
CCCCATGTGTGTGAAAGCACTTAAAGCATAGAAGGAAGTGCTTGTGTGAATGGGTGAATGTGGCATGTTGTATAAAGCTCTTTAAGTGCTCAGAGAAGAAAAAATGCTATATAAGAATCAGTCCATCTACCAAATCAGTCCAATGCACCAGTGGGTGGGGGCACCAGCTACTGGCAGATAGTGTGGTGGGGGGAAATAGGCCCTCATACCTGGGGGAACCTGAGATGTTCTAAGAGAGGTAGAGTGGTGGAGAACTGAACGCAGTACACACACACTCACTCTCCCCATACATACTGTATACTCCCAGGTCCAGGCACCAGCACCCCCAGAGGAGCAATCTGCCCCCAGTCCCAGGAGATGGTTCCCTTTACTCTGGGGTAGAGACAAGCCGACCACCCCTGGTCCTGCAGCAGTAGGGAAGCCCACCAGCCCAGACCCTGACAAGACGGCCAGCTTCTCCTCCCAGCCCCCTGCTCCAGACAACCAACAGAGAACGGGGGTTTGAGAAGACCCCATGCCTCACTCCGCTCACTCATATGTGGTGTTGATGCATGCTGTTCTAAAGTGCTCCCCACCAGCTAAAGAGGCCAGTTCCACTGATGCACCAAAGGCCCATGTGCCAGGGCCGGGCCCCCGCTCATGCAGCCACCCACAACCCTGCGACACACATACCAGGACCCAAGCCCCCCAGGCCCAGTCTGAACCCCAGCCCGGAAGGGGAGCACCCTCAGAACCCCAAGTCCTCAAACCTGAGCCGGACCCACCCAGGAGTAGCGCAGCTACCAGGCAGGTATCCTACATCCACCACCACCCAAGAGCCACCAGAGCCCCATACAGGTCAGGACCACAGCTCCTGCATCAAGCCCCCCAAGAAACCTGCCCCTAGGGAACCCCCAGACACCCCTACCCCATACAGCCCCCGACATCAACTACAATAACCATGAGAGAGACTGATCTAATGTGGCAGCAGAGGCTGTATCAAGACTAATATGGTGCAACAAAGGATTTTAATTTTGATGGTTGATAGCGGGAGATTCATCCAGTGTCTGATATCATCTTCTATTGTCCTCTGGACTGGTGTGTAGTTGAAGGAGAATAAATCTGACAGCCTGGGGGAAATGATAACACAGATGAATGTGATGCTTCCCACTTCTAAAGGATAGCTCTGTCCTCCTGATACATTTAAGGAACTGAGAGAACCTTTAACATGGAGCACTGATACTGAGGTTACAGAGAGGAGGAAATAAAAGTCTTTAGAGGCCAACCAGTAAATCCCTACATGTGTTAACAGGGAAGTGGTGAAGCTGAAGTTGTTTATCTGCTCGGTGCGACGTTAAATCTTCATTAAGACAACATGAAAACCTCATCTCTTTCTCTGCTACTCGGTAAGTCAAACACAGAGCTTCTAAACTCACTAATTTATTAATTAATTCAGTATAGATCCAACACATATCAATAAAGGAAAACACATAATTTCAGAGACAGATTAAAGTCTCCTTGAGCTTGGTTGAATTTCTCTTTCATACTATCTGTCTGAGTTTAAAGGGTCACTCTGTCTCTAAAACACAGAAATATCTGTTTATTTTTAGTCAATACTGCTGTAAAAACCATCTAACATTCACTAAAACTGTAAAAGGCATATTGTATCTTCTATTTTATACATTTCTGTTACTGTTATACTGTAACAGAAATGTACTAACTGTTATACTGTTACTGTTATACTGTTACCTCACAACAAGAAAGTCCTGCATTTGAATCAACCATCTGGCCGGGGTCTTTCTGTGTGAAGTTTGCGTGTTCTCTCTGAGTACTCCGGATCCTCCCACAGTCCAAGGACATGCATGGGGTTAACTGGTGATTCTAAATTGCCTGTATGGGCTGGTATAGGCTCCAGTACTCCCACAACCCTGAAATAGATGGACTGATAAAATTTGCCAGCACCTAGTGACATGGTGATGTCATCAATTAGGTTGTGCTGTTCAGTCATACTTTACCTGACTCACGTGTTGTGGTAAGGTGAAAGAAACGAGTTTGCTGTTGGGATATACTGAAGTTGTATGAGCAAAATTATGTAAGAATTAGATTAAGTATTAAACCGAATTTAGACAAAAGACAGTTTTTGTTAAGACAAATGCTGTAACTTTAATCAGGTTTGGTCACTACAGTCACAAGGAAAGACACAAGGTCTGAAAAAAATGAAGTGAAAGTTTGGCCTTGAGGAAAAAAACAGAAAACATGTGAATCGGATTAGGAAAGCTTTCCCTGACAGGGAAGAAGCTTTTGTAAGACAAGGACTTTCTGAAGACTTTTAACATCAAGCTTTTTACAGTTAATTAAACCTAGATATGAAACATTTTAGTTAACTGAAAAACTAATAAAGAAAGATTTTAGAAAAAACAGAAGCTAATAGAAACCACACTGCACTCTCAAAAAGGAAAAAAAAACCTCAAAGTAAAAATTATACTATTTTTGCGATTATGAACGTGACCAGAGGTGGCAAAAGTACAGACATTCTGTACTTAAGTAGAAGTACAGATACTAGTATTAAAAAAAATACTCCAGTAAAAGTTGAAGTACTGATTCAACTTCTTTACTTAAGTAAAAGTGAAAAAGCACATGCTCTTTTTAGAGCTATTTTTGTGCAAAGCTAACTGAACCTTGCTATATTAATGTAATAATAAAATAATATTAGTAGATGGGAATACAAACTTTATTTTAGTCAAAATTGTGTTTCTAATAAATATTCTCAGCTTGAATCAGTTAAGGAGAACATGAAAATAAAAAATAGCTCTGTTTTCTGTTCCTACTTTGTAGAGGGTGACTCTGCCTCTAAACAGAAAATGTGTACAGTCAGGGGTTAAAGTGGGATACAGCAGGTGGAAGGACCCTAAAATTGGATGGAATGGCTCAGCGTGGGGAAAAGAATCATAACTCACAATAATTTCTATTAAGAGCTCCAGTAGCTGAATTTAACACATTTCACAAGATGTGAGCAGATGTTTCATGAGATGTCCTGGCTGATTTCCATCCTCTGTGCTGAGAGTATATTGTTTATACTAACTTTATACTAGACCATGAGCACCACAGTCACTGTGCACCAGTCACATACTATTCTTTACTTTAAATCCACCACAGTACAGCAAACTAAACTGTTCGTTATTTCCTACCGCTGGTTGTGACCATACTCACAAAAATAGTATCATTTTTATAATTTTTCCAGCTTGAAGAGGCGTTGATGCATTTGTTATGACACTGTGATATCTATGTGACTGTATTGTACTTTCTGTTCTTTTTACATCTACCACTGACAAATGCACACCCGTATTATAATACCAAGCAATCAAAAGCTGACACTGAAATAAAAACTCAACCAAAAATGAAAACAACTGATCAATGACAACTTGAAACTTGGAAAAGTTTGTAAAAAAATTTGTCAGATTAAATAGAAATAATAAATAATGACCATTGATAACTCTGTCCCACGTCTCCTGCAAAAAACATCACCCTAATTTCTGTTTCCTCACACGTTTTAACTGAATTATTAAACTGTTATTCTGCTGTAAAACTGTTGTGCTTCTCTGATCATGTCCAATTCAAACTGGTAAAATGTTTACAACCTAAACGGTCAGGTTATCAGGGCTTAACTGTGCCAGTAAAGTGTAAACTTGTGAAATAATAAGTAAATATTCAATTCAGTTCAATAAAATTTAATGTATATAGCTCCAAAACACAAGAACAGTCACGTCAAGGGGCTTTTAAGATGAAGACCCTTCAGTAATACAGAGAAAACCTCAGATGACCCTCTATGAGCAAGTGAGGGGAGGGAGACAGGACAAAAGACACGCTGTGGAAGAGAGCCAGAGAGTAATAATAACTAATGAATAAACACAGAGTGGTGTATAAACACAGAAAGAGTAAAAAAAAAAAGTGACTCAAGAAGAAAACCTAAACATGATCATTGGGGTTTTCTCTGTCAGTAGGCGACTGTTTTAGTGTTATATAAATAAAATTTAACTGAATTGAATAGTCGTCCCAGAGATGCATGATTACCTACAGCAACATTAATAACTGCCAAAAGCTACTTAGACTCTTCTCTCTCTTTGACCTTTAGTGACTGTCTTCATGTTGCAGGTGTGTGTGTGCTGCTGCTGTCTGCACTGACTGTTTCTGCAGGTGAGTTGATGGAAGTGAAATTATTCAGTAACACTCCAACAATAATACAAATACATTTACTCTGTCTGTGTTTCTGTCTGTCCTTCAGTCTCTCTGCATGTCAGTCCAAACCTTCAGCAGTTCTTTAAAGGAGACTTTTATGTCTCTCTGAGTTGTGTCGATGACAGTCAGACAGTTGATGGATGGACAGTAAAGAGGATCAGAGGAGTATACACTGAGGACTGTGGAGCAGCTGCAGACTTTAGGAGGGTTAATAATTCCTTCTGTGTTCTGGATCTCTCCGTCTCATCTGGTGGAAGTTTCTGGTGTGAAAACTCATCTGGACAGAAGAGCGATGAAGTCTCCATCGCTGTTTCAGGTACAGAAAGTGATCTGTTCCGTGCTGTCTCTCTGTCGCTGTATGACTCTGCTTTGTGGACCTCTGTCTCTAAACTACTCTCTTTGTCTCTCCTGGTCAGAAAAAGAATTGATCCTGGAGATCCCGGCACTTCCTGTGAACACAGGAAGAGATGTCACTCTGTGCTGCAAAACCAGAAACGGTTCAGCAAAAAGATCTTATTTCTTCAGAGATAAAATCAAACTTGGAGATGGACCTGAAGGAAAATTGATTCTGCATAATGTGCAGCAATCTAATGAAGGGCTCTACTGGTGTTCTACTCCTATTCATCAGTCTCCTCACAGCAGGCTCAGAGTCAGAGGTCAGAGCACCAACATCACTCCTGTTGTAAAGATAGGGGGCAAAACAAATCTGAAACAAATCCCTCTGCTGTCTTTACTCCAGGAAGTGAGAAACTTAAAATAAGAGGAGCATTAATTCATAACCATAAACTAAACTGCTCACCTGATAATAAACTGAAGCATCTTCATCATGTCTTTTGCAGAGCCTCGTCCTCCTCCTCCTCCCCCTCACACAACCATAATGTACAGTCCTTCGCCCTCACCCTCTGGTAATACTGAGCCTCCAGCCGCTTCCTCTCTTCCCCCTCCTTCACCCTCTGTGTCTCTACTAAGACTCTTCTGCCACCTGCTGGTTTTCTGTCCATACTTCATCTCTACCATCCTGCTGCTGTTGATCTGCTGCAGCAGGAACTGAGGTAAACTCTCTTATGTAGATATCAACACATACGCCGATCATCCACTTCAGTTCTCCATCCTGATGTCTTAACTCTGCCCACAGGTAACAAGCACGATGTATCCATGGAGACGACCCAGGAAGAGAACTGAAGCAGGACCATTTTCAGTATTTCTGAATCTGCTGCATTGATATGTGTGGGGTTTTTTTAAGGTTCAAGATTACACTAAAAAAAATTAAACATTTGCGAGATATGAAAATATTTGGTTAATATAAATGTATTTATGCTTGTTAAATGATTTATTGTTGTTGGTTGTTTTTGCATTAAAGGAAATTCAAATCAGCAGAATTTTTCTTTTTTAAACACCTGTCATGTCCAACACTTGTAGCTGGTAGAATCACGGTCTGAATGCTTTGTTGTACCAAACACATTTGCTTTCCCAAGAGAAGCACTATGAACTCTCTGTAGGTTCCTCTTATTAATCTTTTTATTTTATTTATTTATTATTTTTAATATTATCTGTGTGGATATTATGCTGGAGCAAACAGGAGGAGAAGGCCAGGCTGGCAAAAGATAGGAGAAGAAAAAAGAGTAATAGAAAAAGAAAAGGGACAGAAAGAAAGAGAAAAGAAGTGGGGTGGGGGGGAGTTGGGGATGAAACAAACAGACACGCTAGTCTCCAAGTGCTGCATCTGTAACCAAACACACTGGATTGATACACAGCGCCTGAAAGACAAAACAGGGAGAGCCAGAGGCAGAGAAGAAAGACCCAGGAGACCCTGGCCATCCGGGGTCCCCCAAGAGTGCTGAAGACCCAAGGCCACAAATCACTATCACAACTGTGCCTCCACCCCAGCAGGGGGGAAGATGGAGGCCCTGGACAGAGCTCCCACACCCAACAGCAGGAGTGGCAGGACAGTGACGACCAATGGGGAGCAACAGAACACAGATGAACTTTTAATTCAGTTATAAATTCAGCTTTTATAGTTCAGAAACAGCGCTCATACACACACACACACACACACACACACATGAACCATGAACTATGAAAGCTATGAAAGTATTTTCATATCGCATAAACCCCTGTTTTATTCACAAGCAAACACAAAAAGCATGAAAATGTACCATTTTAAGAAAAAAAAACCCAACAACAACATGTCTCACAAGCATTGCGATTAGGGCAACATAAGACTGAAGAAATAAGTAATACCAAACAGAAACAGCTGGTGGAACATTTTGCATCTCATTAAGTTACCTAGCAACAGGTAAGTAGCATTGCATTGTTTTTATTTATATTTTGCACATCTTTCCAACTTGTTTGGAATTGTGGTTGTTTGTGACTCTTATGTTTTTCTTTGAGCTTGTCTTGTTATGAAATGAACATGGGACCAATCAGGTGCTTTCCTGAGAAGAATAAAAATGACCTAAAATTAATGGTACAGTCTTGATGTAGCTCACTATAAATATCTCTGAACACTTGGACTCCACAGTATATGCATGTACTTAGTGTGAGGCATGTGCAGGAAATCATGAATATTGAGTCAGGGCTTCAAAATAAACAGCACAGCAAAAAAAAAAAGCAGAACAGGGAACAGAACAAATGGACTATCACCCCCACGTCCTCTAAAGTCATCATAATGGCCGATTTTAAATACACTGTGAAAAATGCAGGTCAGAAGTTTGGGAAAGCAGGCAAACTGACTACAAGTTTTCTTTAATCTGAACGAGACTGAGAAGAGTATTAATTATTTACTAATACCTTACTTATGTTAATAGTGTATAGTTATTATGAAGTGTTATTAATAAAAAATTGAAATTCTTCTTGTAAAACAAGGACACAGTATCCTGTGTACTAAAGAGGAGAGCAAGTCAAATTTATTTACATTTTACACTTTTTACATATCAACTGCCACACAACTATACAAGAAACAAAAGTATAACGTATCATAAAAATATATAACATAAAATACCAAGTTTTGTACAAAAATGTGTTTGGCTGCTCTTTTAAAGAGTCAGTGGAATCTGTACAGCATGAATCAGTTCTAATAATTTGGTCCAGAGGAAGTATGTGAAGCAAACAAGGAATCGGACCCAAAACAGAAACCTCAGGTAAAACTGTTGTTTCAGAGATTACTTGATTCATTAAAAAAAAACTAAGAGATCTCTCAGATAGATATGACATGTGCCATTTTAAAACAACACCAGTAATCCCAAACATGTCCTTAAGCCTGTTTATCATTAGCTTAATTACAAAACAGTGCAAAAACTGCATGACGAATATCGGGAGAGACAATATTCTTGTGTCAAACAAGACTTTAAGATTTTCGTTTTCTGAAGCTATAAGATGCGAAAAATATTTTATTCTGGCATTTTTCGGCATGTCATTTAGTGAAGAAACTGATTCTTTAAGATGTAACTCATGGAGCTGAAGCTTGGAAGCATTCAACAAATGTTCTAACTTGTGAAAATGCCTCCTAAAATTACAAATATTTTCATTTATCAGAGTACAAAAACTTGAACATTGGACAATCCTTTGTTTTAGAGGTCCCAGTGTGTCAAAAGTAGACTTACATTCATTGTTAAAGTACAAAACAAATGTGTCAACGTCACTATGAGTCATGTTGGCATAAAAAAAGGCAGGGAACCTCTCAGTAGGATCCTGGTTCATAATCCACCTTTGAATCATCAATTTATGGAGTGAAGGATCCAGAATAAAAGACAGATTAAAAAACACACAGTTATGGTCACTCCCATGTACATTTTCCACACGTACATCATTTATTTTTAAACCAAGGGACAAAACAAGATCCAGTGTGTGGCCCTTTAAATGTGTGGGGCCAGAGTCCAAGTACATCAGCATGCACGTGAGTCTGTGCTCGTACACAGCAGAAAGTCCTCTGCCACATCCTGAAAGACACAGAGTTTCAATGGCGGAAATGCCACCTGTCCAGATTTCCTTAAAGTGAACATGATCCGTATCCTGCTGCCATGTCTTGCTCAAGAGCATAAAGTTTGGAGACTCCTTAATGAAGAGATCATTTAGAATAAGATAAAATTGGATCGGTGATGGCTGGTCAGCACACTCAACAGATGACTGAATAGATGGCACAATTAAACAGCTGTGCACATCTGTGTACCTGCTGCGTTGGACAGTGACACCTGAACCAGGTGACGCCATCATCAATGACAGGGCATTGTTCACGTCATTAAAATGGTCGACAGATTGCGGACACAAGGTTAGCATTCTGCCATCGGGCCATGAAACCTGGGGTTCGGACATCATTGTTGGTCCCTGGCACTGGTTCGATGGCACTTACCTGCTTTTACAAATCTTGTTATCACAAGGAAAATTATTATTAATAAGAAAAACAAAACAGGTGGAAAAAGATAATGTCGTCTTGATGCGCTCCGACAGACAATGTCACTGATCGAGCTTCCTTCTTTGACTTTTATCTGGCTTTCAGAGCAGCTGTGGCAAAAGAGAAAGAAAATATTAATATTATTATCAGTATTGCTCCTGACAAACATCTTGTGTTACACTGTAAAGATGTTTGTGACAACACAGCTCTCCTGTTTATGTCTACAGGTGTGTCTCAATGTGACCATCAGTATTAATTGATCTTTCTGTGGCTCAAATATGCAGAAACATGTCCTGCTATAGACTTAATCAACAAATAGCTGGTTCCACTTTAAAATCTAGTTACCTGTAAATACCCAGTGATCGCTCTGCAATCACCCAGTTAATAATCATTTTATTACCACTTTATCAGGCCTGTCATGATTCAATTCTCACAATAATCACATAAATGATTATTATTGTATTTTCTATAAAAACACTTTACAGTCAAAGTTATCTAAAACTTTATTTTGTCTTTCTGGAAAATTAATTAAACTAAAAATAAAAACATCCAAGATGGTAGCAAGAGTGTGTACAACAAACAGTTACGCTATTATTTATCACTGTATGCAAAAATCATGATTATGATCAGCATACAGATATTGAGACACCGCAATATTAATGTTAACTAATATCTGATAATATATGGCTGTACACACACTAGGGAACATACACACATAGTGTTGCTATGACAATGATAATGTGATATATCATATAAAAATTTATATTGGTATGAGGGCAGATTCAATGATATGCTGTAGTGTAAATGACCTTTAAATGGTCAGACATAATTTGGTAATATTTTCGCATTTGTTTTAAAAATATTTTGGTTTTATTTTGAAGTTCATGCTTATTTTTGAAACAGGAAACTGGTGCTAAAGACAGGATGAAGGTTTGTTAATGAATTTACGATATAGTAAAAGGTGTGCCCTGAGAAGAAAGAGATGTGCGTTGCCTGTGTTAATAAGTACCTGGCTGACAGTTTGGTAATGTTCCTTTAACGTAATAAGTTATGTTCAATCAAAAAATTGTTTAATAGAGTTTATGTTTAGTTGTAAGCTACTGAGGTAATACAGTGAATCAGGGAACTGAAGTAATGTTATACGAGAATTTTAGTTTCCAGTGAAAGGACTTGCCACCTTATTTGATTATATAGAGTTGAGATGTGAAAGGTATTCTGCTTAAGATACATGATAGAAAGTGTAATTTGATGTGCATGCCATAATTTATATGTGTGCAGGAGAAATGTGTGTTTCCTTATATTTTAATTTTATGGTATTAATATTTTGGGTTTTGTTTTTCTGTTCCTAGCTCTTACGGTGTCTTCACCGAATGTTTCAATGAACCACAACTCTAATAAAAATTCTGTGAAGCATCAGTATAAGAGACCATCATTCAGCCAGGGTTGCTACTTATAGCACTCATCACAGGATATTAAAGATTCCATTAAGACATTGATGATCAATAACTGAATATACGATACAATTTTAGAGTAATTTTAATAGAAATTATGACCTACATTTTCCAAGCTGTGCAGTTCACACCATCTTTGGAAAAAAAGCCTTGCTGACAGTCTTCACACACTGTATCACTTCTGCTGGTTCCTAAGAGAAGAACATTCAATATTACATAGAATCCAGAAAAAAAAAACATAATTTGAAAGCTTATCTAATGAAACAGTGTGACTTTAACTTTTCTTACCAGGTTCTTTTATCCTCTGACCAGCTGCACACTGTGAATGTTGCTCTGCCAAACTACATCCGTTACTGTCTATCAATCCTTTGCAGTAATATCCATTTAAAACATCACATACTGTGTCAGTTTTTGCCGTACAGTTCTGCTTGAGAAAGAGACCATGACCTAAAAACAAACAAACAAAAAACAAACAAACAAACCATTAGTGTAAAATATTCTGCAATTTACTTTTAAATGAAAGCCTTATTTTTTTTTAAATCTAAATTTTACTAAATATTTCCCATCTGACTGTACCTGCGTCACAGGAAGTGCAGGTGAAACACTTATACAGGCCGCTGGGTTTGTTCATGAAAGTCCCCACTTCACATGAATGGCATTGAGTTCCTGAATATGCTGTGCAGTCTCTCTGAACAACTGTACCTGTTCAACGCAGCACAACACTTATGTCAAACTTTTAGCATTTAAGCCAGAGTGTGGATCTAAAGTTGTGCAGTTGTAGTGCTGGGTGTTATATACGGTAAGTCAAGCAGCTTGGGAATCACAAGTGCACTGAGCGATTACAGATCTGCAAATGTAAAGTGCCCCTTTTTCCTGACCCAGTATCAAAGCAAAACGTTTAATAGACACGTTGGTCCATTTCATGCTTTGAGGGGCAAAGCATGCAGAAGTTGCAGTAAGCTGAAGTAATAGAAGAGGTTGATATTTTATTTCAAACCAACATAAAAATAATCACTGGACAGACACTATTACCACATTTACATGTAAATACATATTAGCCATCTTGCTTAATCATTTTAAGAACCCTGGAATGTACTTCATACGTTTCTTGGTCACTACCAACTTCTTGCCTTTACATATATTATCTCCCGTTGCTGGTAATGCAACTTCAGCTTCATTTTACTGCTTGTGGAAAACATGATGTGAACTGTGTCAGTTCTAACTATCAATAAATTTAGCTGATTGTTGGTAGGGAAAAAAAAAAGATTAAGACAACAGATTTTCTGAGTCAATAACAGATAAAACACACAGATTTCTCCTTTTAGTTTGACTGAGATGCAGGAAGTCAATATTGATTATCCCAGAAAGTTGATTCTGTTCGTCTGGACGTAGCGTTTTCAGTGAGAGAAACGTTTCGTCACTCATCCAAGTGACTTCTTCAGTCTCAGCTGACTGCAGGTTTCCCCAACCTTATAAACAGCAGATTTGCATAATGACTGAAACTAGCCCACTGGAGAACAATGGGCTGTGAGGACAGTTCCTTGATCATTAAATGCAAAATCTCATGACCATTGATCAAAGACCACTGATCAATGGCCATGAGTACCATTCACAGAGAGCTGGGGAATGGCTGCAATCACAGCATTGTAAGATGGCATCTTACAATGCTTACAATGTCTTCGCCATCTTACAACGCTGTGATTGCAGCCATTCCCCAACTCTCTGTGAATGGTACTCATGGCCATTGATCAGTGGTCTTTGATCAGTAGGTGTTGATCAATGGTCATGAGATTTT
>VVHJ01045681.1:1445-13100 GCA_015107715.1 Tylochromis polylepis
CCCCCCCAAAACCCAAAAAAAAAAAAAAAAAAAAAGACAAAAAAAAAAAAAAAAAAAAAAAGCGGGAGGAATAAATCTTTCAGAAAATATACCGTCACTTTAGCTTCATTTACAATATCTCAAAACATTTCATGGAAAGTGAACGTGATTATTGGTGAGTGCGTGTCTGTGGACACAAGCATCCCGGTTTGTGTTGACGTGGTCGTGCACCTCTCTGTACGTCCATCAAGCTTCGTTTAAAAGGCTTTTAAAACTCAATCGGATGCGTTGTTGGCATTCAGAGGCTGGAAAACCTTCATTTTATCATAATTAAAGGCTGATTATTCATCTGTGACAAATAAAATAAAACCTAAACTCTCATATCAACACCACCTTCTGTGGTCACCACTCTCCTCAGCAACACTTAAACCAACCATACACCCTTTCCTCTCATTTTCATACCTCAGCCTTTTCTCTCTGCTTCCTTTCCTTTAGAACAGCTTCCTGACAGCCGCCCTGCCACCGAGACCATTTCTGATGAGGCTTCAGTGAACCGTGGATGGATCAGCTGAAGGTCCAGATCATCTCTCAGGCCCTGTGTCAGGACGTTTGACTTTAAGATTCTGTTCATCTGCAGTCACATTTATTGTTCTTTCATCCTCGCTCAGTTTCCTCAGTTTTTTTTAAGGACACACATCACGCTGAGAAATCAAACTTTTCAGCTCAGAGCTCTTTCAGAATCAGCTTGTTGCTGCAAAAACATCATTTTATATTGTCAAAGTTATCTTTGACATTTTTCGTAGATTCAACTAAACGAACAGGAATTTTTGTGACAGGCTGCTAATAACAAAGCCTAAAGGTGTCATTTAAAATTAGCGCTCTGCTAAGTTAACCGTTCTGTGTAGAAATAACACTGGTCCGTCCCTTCAGCCTTTTCGTGCTTTAATGATTCATGCTCAATGAAAATATGCCTCTAAAAATGGTAAAACGTACGAGAACTGGACTGAAAATAAGTGAAAAAGCAGCCAATGTCAAAAAAATAAAAAAATTTAAAAAATTTAAAAAAAAAAAGCCTGAAGAAGTGTTGCTCAAGACCACATCAACAAATTATAAATGTCTGACTGCTTGGAAGCAAAATATGAAAAAAATGAGGGGTGGCTCAAGACTTTTGCACTGTGTGTCTGTGTGCGTGTGCATCTCACTAGCTAGCAATGTTTTTCTTATGGTGCCATGATACTTATTTGTAGTTATTTGCTTTGTGGAAGTAAACGTACGTTCACCCAAAGAGTAAAAAGTGTTTCTTCGTCACTCCAACAGCGAGAGGATGTTTCCTGCTCTCGCTGTTCGTGTATTCAGAGACGGTGATCAAACATGTACACGAACCTCCAGCGAGCACTTTCAGATTTCTAAAAATCACAAAATGACCCACAAATGGAAAAATGGGACGGTGAAACCGGGACACTCATGTCGAGGTAAACACACCTGGAGACAAAGAGGAAGCAGCGTTTGCTCTGTGTTTATATTAGAATAAGCCTTTTTCCTCCCCACACGATTCCTGTGATTATGACCTTTTAAACTCTGTAAATGTTTTGTTACCGTTTAACAAAATAGCTCAAATTTGTGATTTTCTGTTCACGACTCACCAATCAAACATAACGCACCACAGAAACACGATAATCGTCACGCAGGTATGAAAGTTGTGGAGCTGGGTGTGTGTTTTTCTACAAGAACAGAAAATCCAACTACACCTCAAAAGCCTCAACAGGCTTCCAGAAGTCAGCCAATCAGAATAAGACGGGAGGACCGTGGGCCAATTCGTGCAACTCTGAATCATACAAAGGTACTCTCTAAAGAAAAATCCAGAGCTGGATGAGACACTCAGAAGAATGACGGGAAGAAATCGACTTGTTTTGGACTTTTATCTTCATGAACACAGAGGAAACGCCGCTGAGCTCTGAGGACTTTGCGGTTCGGTTACAGACATGTCTGTGGTCAGAGGTATCTTCCTGGTCAGTTGCTACAACGGTTTCATGAGAAGGAATTCAGTTTTTAAAAGCCACATTTCCACATAAATACAAGAGTTTGTGTCCGTCGTGTCCCTGTGGCGTTAAGCAGACCAGCAGCTCTCCGTCCTTCTGAACACATCTTTGCGTTCTCGGTTCAGTTGGTTTTCCTGTGTGAAGGTTTCCCAAAAACGGCACATCAGCACCGACACTCCCTCAGAGAGCGGGTGAACGGAGGAGGTTAGCGGTAGAAAAGTAAGGCGCTGGCGGCTAAACGGACTGCAGAAGGAGGGACGGGAGGATTGCTCCTCCATTTTACTGCTTTTATCAGAGATTAAAGAAAGTCTGAGGATTAACTGAGGTCCACACCTTGCTCCCACAGAGGTCAAGCCTCCAGTCGAAGACCCCGCCATCAGTCACCATCCGCAGCTGAGGGGATCTGAACCGGCAACCTCTCAGTCAGACGACGAGCTGAATGTTGGTGTTCACATTATTCTGCTTTACCTGACCTGCCGGCAGCCTTCTTCCACCAGCTGACTCGAGGTCTGTGGAGCTTTTTCACAGCATGCGCGTTTCATTTTCAAACCATCTGCTGGTTTTATGAAGACAGACGGATCAATCTGCAGATCATTTTCTATAAAATATTAAAAATATTTACGTTTAGCTCAGTGCGTTGAGCATACGGCTAAGAGTGGCCGGGTCGGGTTCGAGTTCGACCCGCGGCCCTTTGCCGCATGTCTTCCCCCTTCTCTCTCTGCCCCTGCTTTCCTGTCTTTTCTTCACCGAGTCTAAAGCTGAAAAAGGTCAAAAAATATATATTTATTTTTTTTAAATGTGAGAAAACAGCTAATGATGTTATTAAAACATTTAGAAAAATGAAAGTTTTTATTTACTGACACCTGACAAAGAAAACCAACAAATCAGACAAACATTTTCCTCAGATTGTCTAATTTTTCAGTTTTTCTTTAAATTCCAGTCTTAAAATGACATTTCTCCTCTTTCATACTAAAATGTTACAGCAGAAATAAACACTTTCACAGCCTGCTACAGAAATGGTGTGGTCTCTGTGGACATGTGGATTTTTTAAAAATAACTCCTTCAATGTCCACAGATTATTGTAATAGCTCAGATTCACCTTAAATAGTATTTCTTTAATATTTTTTGTATGTTGGCAACAAGGTTAGATTTTCCAAAACATTAATATTAACATTTACACTCTCTCCTGTAAGCACTGGATGATTTCTTTGTTATATGTGATACTAAAGCAAATATCTTCACATTCTATTTCCTTTCAGCAAAAAACAAAAAACCAAACTGAATAATCTGCACATTAACCAATCAAGAAACCACGCCTGAGCTATGGAGGCCGAGGTTTATAAATGAACTGAACTACATGTTCAGAATATCTCTGTAATACAACTATAATGAGAACTGAACGTAAACGTTATCAGATTGTTTCCTGAACCATTAACTGTGAATATCTTAACAGTCGTGGTTTATTTGGCTTCTGCTGGTGAAGAGCGTAAACTCAGACTGATAGCACCAGAACTGCAGAGCAGAATATTGTGAACACGCCGGCCTGACAGGAAGCCCGATTAACCTGACGGAGGAAGAGGGAGCTGCTTTGGCAGGGAGAAGAGTTTGTTTCCACCAATGAGGACTGAGTCCTCGGGAGTTCAATCTCTAACCAGGCCGGACGTCCTGGCTGCGGTCGAACAGACCTTTTCTCCATCGACGAGAGAGGGTTGGAGGCCTCGTGCTCGAGGTGATGCCCTCTTTTCCAGACATGTAACCAAAGGACATTCTGCCCTGTCATCCATCATTAGCTGACCAAAGAGGTCAAAGGGCTGCTGCTGAGTCGCTTGGGTTCAAAACTGTTCGAGTCACCTCCTCAAACAACTCCAACTGACACCACTGCCTCTGGAAGGCTGTCAGAAGGTGTACTCTGCACCTCCGTAACTCCTCCTTCGACAGGAAGTGCCACTCGGCTCAGTCAGCACATGGAGATGGTGACGTTGATCCCCAGGTTACCATTATCAGCGAACAGATGGGCGATGGAGGTGTCGAACACCAGGCAGTCACTGTTCATGATGGCGGCCGCCACCCCATCGTGGATGGAGCGCGGTGTGGCCTCCCAGGTGAGCCGGCGTCGGTTGCCGTTAAGCTCTAGGCGATAAGCGAAGTTTTCGGCCTGCTTACGGGTGCCGATGAGCAGCACGACAGCGAAGAACTGCTGGTGACCTTCGTACTTCTCCTGCTTCTCCAGCACCAGCATGAAGTGGTGGCTGAAACACGACTGCATCATCACCCAGTCCACAGCGCCCGGCAGGTTGATGTCCGTCGCCAGGAAAACGATGTCCTCCCCCTGCAGCACGGAAGAAACAAGCGGACATTAGGAAGACATTCACTTTAATCTCTCGCATCTTTTCCACACTTCACACCAAAAATCATGAGGAAATAAATGCACTTCGTCTCCAAGGTAAGTATTACCATTTTATTATCAAGCATGCTGATATAATTTTGCTTAGCCCACTGAAGGGCTAAGAACTGCTGTGGTATCAGAGACATGAGACAAAAAAGGTAAAATCCTGACTTTTACTTACACAACGTCACAGATTTAAGAATACTTGGATTTTTGATCCTGTTTCTGCACAGTGTAGTATTATATCTCTTTCTTCGCTGACGATGCGATTTTGTTCCTGACTTCCTCGTTCCTCAATCATTTACATTACTGGTCTCAGCAGCCATATAGAATTTTGTGCATGATATGCTGATGACTTTCATGTCTGTAATGAGCAAATCTCTCCTCGCTGGGTTAGAACTACATTCTGCTCTTTCAGCTGGTAAGTATTTAAATCTACTGGTTATTTCAAACGCTAAATGCTAAAATATAATTTTGTTTTACTCAGAGGTTACACTGCAGGGCAGCCTGTGGTGTTCATAGTAACTGTTGATACTAGTTTGCTTTTTAATCACTTACTAAATTCCACCTTTATATAAGCTTTACACTGGCTACAGGTTGGAAAGCTGACATGACAGCTCAACATCTGCTGATTTGTTATAGGATCCATTGAAGCCCCAAAGTGCAGAAATGCTCAGAAGGAGGCTACAAAGATTTGCTACACTTGATTTTGGTGTTCTCACTTGCCAAATCTCACTTTAACCCATGTTTATACCCCATACTGTGTGTCTGTAGAGTTAAAGTTTCAATTTGGACCTGCAGCGTGGTGATGGACTTGTGAGCGTGCATGAGGTGAGGCATGACGGCCTCCAGCGAGCCATGCCACTTGCAGGTGGCTCCTGGGCACGGGCAGGTGTACGGCCTGAACTCGCACACCTCCTCGTGATCGGGCTTCTCGCTGTGGTGAAGAGACAGCAGGCAGCCGGCTGACGAATACTGCAGGGAGGACACAGAAGAAAGTTGGAGGCACACTTGACCTGAAACATCAGCTGCTGAAGGAAATTCAATCGCTTTAAATATGACATGCATCTCCTTTACAACAGTAAAAGAACTGACCTCTCCCCCTCACTGAGAATCTACTTAACTAATTTGGAAGTGCCTTAAACTTGCATTCTCTTTAAAGGCCGTGGTTGTAACACGACTTTAGCTCCTGTGGAAGTGTATGAGGAATTGGCCATGACCGGTGCAACCACTTTGACGAGTTCATGGGCTCGCTCAGATCATATTTAATAAAAGTCCATTAAGAGGCGCAAAGGATGGTTATGCTCGCTGGCTGAAGAACTGTGACTGACAAGATCCGCCCCCGCCATCTGGTTTCAAAACACCAAGATGATGACAGCATAACCACTCATCTTGAGGAAGTCACAACATTTATGATCCACAATTAAAATTGTTTTAATTAAAATACTGTGTGCTTAAAACTGAAAAAAAAAAAGAAATACAGAAAATTTGTCATGTTTTTTAGTCATTGTTAGTTTGGTTGATTTTAAAAACTAATGCTGATGCTGCCTTCATGTAGACAGGAGGAGTGCATTACTGTAATGGCTGCAGCTTTCTCCTTGATTTTCTGAAACACTGAAGGTCACAGTGATGGGACTCTCCCCTCCCTCCTCATCCCGTTTCATCTTCAACAACAGACTGACTACAGTCAGACGGAGCTTATAGAGGGGCATGAAGGGGAGGTGGGGGGTGATGAGGAAGGCAGTAAATGAGGTATGAAAACAGCGAGGAGCTCAGGGAGACGGGAGATGTCGTTAGCGATGCCGTTTGAACATCGCCCCCTCGTTTCGGCGTGCTGGGAGAGCATCCATAAACATGAGGGGAGAGACATCCAGACAGGAACAGCGTATTCAGAAGATGACTGCTGATTGGGTGGTTTGACCTCAGAACACCAGACTACACAGTCTCTGCAACCAGCTGTCTCAGCACATCATCGAGATATGGATCTATTATTTATAGATCAAATATATGCATGAGAGTAGCTTTAAACAGAAAACAGTATCCCATAAGCAGAACTGACATTTATTCCATGTCTCTAATGTGAATGTCACATCTTTCCCCCTCTCACTAACATGGTGCTGGTATGGGACAGACATCTACCTCGAAGAGTTTGAGACTGATGGGCAAAGTCAGACTTCAGGAAGTACCTGTCGGGTCTCACTGGCCAGCTTGTTCAGCTAAAGCATGATCTCATTTTAAGACTCTTAAAACTTTGAGACCTTTTTTCATAGTTCTTATAAGTCTTGGAGATAGTCCACTGTTCTTAAGCTGAACTTCTACGTCGATGAAGTCTACACAAGGGGTCAATGCCGCTGTAGCGCTTACATTACATTCATACTGTGCATTAGTCATTCTCTTCCAATCAAGTTGGAAAATGGTGACAGAAGTAGTAACTGGAAATGTGTGGGAGGAAATAATACTGGAGGAGCCAATCACAGCAGTTGGAGGCTGTGCCGATGTGACATGTACCTGCATTACTAAGAAAGTGTACCAAGTAAGTTATGTACAAAGGTTTCAGGATACGCCATAATTACAGCGTAGATTTAACCCAAAAGTACAAAGTAAAGTATGATTTAGTGTTTCTCTACGACCTACGAAACATCAAATTTCTTATAGTACGTTCACACCAAACAAAGTTTTTCTTGTGAACTTTCTGTTCTGCCCCTCCTCTTCCCATTGGCTGGGCTATTTTTGGGTATCCATCATGAATGATTATGTTCATACAAGCAAGACCAGGTAAACCTCTACTTTGCCTTTGGTGTGAACGCACCATTAGGACCATGTTTTTCCAGGGACTTTTTTTAGTTCCTTCCTCAGCGCAGATACTCTCTAGACTTGATTTTGACTTCTGCAGGAAATCTACGTCCCAACTCACGCAGTAACCAGAACATCCTTTTATTCCCACACAGCAACGTTCCACCTCATTCAAGTTGCCGTGGTATGCGTCGGCCTGATGTGTCTCAGGAGGTGCACATCAGGTTATGTAGTGTCAGCATAGGGTTAAAATGGGGTTCTGGTTATGGGGTATATCTGACGCAGAAGTACAATTCATGTTTAAGAGTAACTGACATTTAGTGTCGGAGTTCCATCCATCCAGGGTTGCAGGGGCCACAGCCTAAGCAGAGAAGCCCAGACCTCCCTCTCCCCGGCCACCTCCTCTAGCTTGTCCGGGGGAACGTTCCCAGGCCAGACGAGAGATATAATCTCTCCAGCGTGTCCTGGGTCTGCCTGATAGTTGATTCAGAAATTAGCAAATTTTTCTAACAGTCCATATAACTCTTGTTAAGTTATGAGTTACACACAGCTCAGAGCTGTAGGTGAGGGAGGAATGCAGACCAACCGGTAAATCGACAGCTTCGTGTTGACACTTTGCTACGTTTCTTGGGAATGAGGTGGGTCGAGTTTCAAGCTTCTTCTGGATCTCTTGTCCTCAAGTGGTGCAGGTCTGTTGTGGTTGAGAGAGAGCTGAGAAAACGAACAAACTGAAATGGGATCATGAACATTGGCCAAGCTGCTCCAGCTATGCCACATGTGGAATGACAGCGTTACACCAGTGACATAGAGCTGAATGTTGAAACTGGTCCTAAAGTGGATCCATGAGAACCCTGGAACATCTTTAGCCTCCTGGTCTCCACCCACCGAAACATTAATCTCATGTAAAAACGAGAAGCTGATACCCAAGTGATTTCTGCTGATGTGTGCTTATAAAAGAGTTGAGATCAAATGTCTGACAGGAGATCTGCCTTTGTTGAAGCTTATTATTGAGGTATTCTGGCCAGTGTAGTAATCATTTAAGTTGTAAAGCATCATTCTGGTGGCACTCTGCTGCCTAAACACAATAAATAAACCTCAAACACGCTCGGTTAATAAAATAGGATATATCCGATTTTCCTGTGGCTAAACCTGGAGGACTGCTGAGAGTTATCCCAGTCTTTGACAGCAGATTAATGTCTGGAAGGTGACTGCAGGAGTGGATCTGGCTGTCAGGCTGGATAAGGAGCACACCTACACATCTGCAGGAGGAAAAAACAGGATGATTTATGCCTCCATTTATTCACTAGTGTATCTAACTAACCTCTTTCTGTTTGTGTTAACACAGATCTGGTGAAACACTTATTGCCTACTACAACAGGCAAAGAGGAAACAGCAACACAACCTGCTGCAAGGTCAGGAGACCACAAGACCGAGGACAGTATCAGACTCGTGAGCAGGAGTCCAAATAGTTCAAGCCTCTGAGGACTAGAGCTCCTCTTTCAAGTAACTGATGACACTTTATGACAAGTTATTGACTCCTAACCAACAAACTGACCGTTTCCCTCAGTTTCCAGTCAGGCTTTAAACAAAAGTTCTCAATGAAATGAGACTTTTCAGACAAATTCAACCAAGTCTGGCCTTTCAACTTACTTCAGACTCCCATTTCTAACAGAGGATCTGTGTATCGTAGTTTGAAATTTCCTCCAGCTGAAGGTAATGCTGGAGACTCAAGCCTCCTATGGATGTTTCTTGGGTATCTGGATGTGGAGATGCGTATATGGGTTACCTGGCTCTAGACTGAGAGCAGACGGTAATTTAACCAATGATAAACTTTTCCATCTGCTATGATGGGTTGACCAGTTGGCGAAAAATACTCAGACTAGCCACTTCCTGTGGGTAACATTATTACAGCACCCTATTTGTTCATAAAGCTTTTAGTAATTTGAGAGTTTTGGTGTAGGGGGTTATTAGTATGAAAGTCATCTCAATGCACCCCCACCAAAGAGACAAATCGATAACCAAGGGACACAAAATAGCCTAGGCAGTATTAATGATCAGAATAATGTATTAGCAGGCATGAAAACACACTGCAGGCAAACTCCCCGATCACTCCCCAGCAGGAGCTTTTCTCAACGATTAAATATTTATGAGCTGCAGGTCAAAACGCAGCAGCGGCTTCCTGGAAAGGGCAGCGGACCCAAACAACACCCTCAATAACAGACTTCTATTCATTAAAGCAAACTGCTGCCTGTTTGTAGGTTCAGATTTAACAAACACAGCTCTCTGAATTATTAACTTGTAAGCTAATTTATAAACATGAGTTGATCTTTGTGTTTTCTACGTTTAGATTATTTATGTGGAATAATTACTTTATAGAAATTGTGATTTATTAACTATAACCCATAAAAAAAGGAAATTAAAAGTTTGTGGGTTTTATTATGAATATTCATCTGTTGTCCAAAACTCAGAGAACATTTGCACCACTTTCTGCAGATTTCCAGGATCAATTTTCAGGAACTTTGCAGTAAGGTTGGGCGACATGTAAAAATTTTCCAACCGACAATCGTCAGTCCAATAAATGACGATAGGTGATATATTCGCTCAGGTGACTTTTTGATGGGCGGAGCAACGTAATCATGCACAGACTGATTTGCGCATTTACAATTTCTACATTTTGTTTGGAGGGAATATTTGACCTTCTTTTCTTGTTTGTTTCAGTATTAATATAGATACTTTTTGGATTATTCATTTATTTATTTGAGATGCACCAAATCGCACAGAAGACTTAACGTTACGTCGCAGATATTTTTTTTTTAGTTCGCTGGAAGAGAAATTTTGATTTTTAACTTTTTGTTTAATTTTGTATTTGTTGTTTGGTCGAGTGTGTAAGACAGATAAACACTGGAACGGCCTGTAAACACAGTTATAGTGGGAAAAGGTTTCTCTTTGTCTCCCTCCCATCATTGTGGGTTTTTTATTTAAGTCAAATGTTTTGGTTTTGTTCTGAACATAGGCTGCTGCCTTTCTTTCTGTTCTGAGTTTGAGTAAATGAGTCGCTGCGTTTGGGCACACTGCGTTTGCTCGTGCCGTTAAAACGGCGCTGTTATTTTTTCCGTTGACTGCTTCTCTTAGCTTCAACCAACATTATTAGCAAACTTACTTACGGTGAAAGGCTCAGCCTATCCGTGGATGGTCGATATATTCGTCCAATTGTCCAACCTTACTTTGCATCCGTCGACAGGTCAGAACATTTTGTCACTTTGTCCCAAATTCACAGCAGGGAGGAATCCTCTTATCCAGCTCCGCTGCTGATTGTTTTAGCAGAGGATTTGGAACAAAACCTGTGCAGCCTCTCATCAGGACTCGGAGCTGCACAATCTGCTGAAGATTCAGAAAACACCTCCCAGTTCTAACTAACACAGGCTGAAGATCTTTGTATTAGTCTGATTGCATCTGTTGTCAATCTGATGAATCAACATCTGTCATTTACATAAACACCAAAACTGCAGAGTAAATTGTTGGGTTTAAAGAAGCAGCTTCTCTGAATTTAAAAGTATGCCAGTACAGGACATCCAGGCCTTTATGTTTTCATTTTAACTAATAGATTTGTGTCAGTCGGCTTAATAGTTAAGTATAACTGGGTGTTACAGGCATACCAAATGTATGCAGTGTTTTCTAACAGAGGAAGCATGCATAATGAAACAACTGTTAGTCTAAACCAGTGGTTCTCAAAGTGTGTGGCGCGCCCCACTGGTGGGGCGCAAGTTACCTGGCAGAAAAGTCATGCGGAACTAATGTTTAACATCGGAATCACTTTTACGGTGGAACAATGAAATTCGCGGCAGTTACGTCAATAATATGCGCATCCGCTGAAAAGCCGCACCAGCGTGTGTAAGTCGACAGCCGCAGTAAAGTGTACAGAAAAGTGTGAACATGTGGTCGGGCCTGTCGTGCATCGTTTACAGCGGTGCCGAAACCCAGGGTTGCGGCACGACAGACCGGACCACATGTTCGCACTTTTCAGAACCACAGCCTACACAACAACAACAGCAGGACCTGGTTCGTTCTGTTTTAAGCCGGCTTGGCATGATTGCGGATGCCGCTCAGGTGTGTCCACCTCCCCCACAGCCCCGCCACAGCTCTGCAGTCAAAAACAGGCTCACTGCAGCCACTAAGAGCGAATAGTATTACACTCTCACTAAATTATATATTTTTCATCTGTTCACAAGTTTCTGGATTTCTTTTTTTATAAGACTACAACTGATCTTTATTTTTCCATTTCTGTCAATGTTCATATTCTGTTTACTTTGTTGCTTTTCTGAAGAAGTGGTGCAGACCAATGAAGCAGTCTAGTGACAAAAGTTACAAATAGTTGTTTAAAACAAAAATTACTGAAGGATTCATTGTGAATGAGTTTGTTATCTAAATAAAGTTGCAGCTAGGCTTTTCTGTCATTGT
>VVHJ01045682.1:0-14106 GCA_015107715.1 Tylochromis polylepis
TTGATGGGTAGGGTAAGCGGCTAGGGAAAGCGTTATGGCAATTAGATGTCCTCACTAAGATATGAAAACGAGTGTGTGTGTGTGTGTGTGTGTGTGTGTGTGCGAGAGAGAGAGAGAGAGAGAGAGAGATGGCTTGACAAGCAGGTTTTATTTAAAATTACTAAATAAAGATTCCTCCACCACAAACATTAAAAAACAACATATTCCCTGTGTGTTATATAAACTTTGACTTATCTCATAATATGGGATGTTATTGTAGTCACCCCTATGACTTAAATTTATTTACCATCGGCAACGCCAAGACTTTAAACTTTACATTAAAAATCTGACCTCTTGAGTCAAAGTCATATGGCCTTCCCCTTTAGAGGCTGTTCTTGATTATCTCAGCCTGGCTCATAATTACTCTTTTTTTTTTACTTTAAAGACACATAAATATGATCATTTTTCCTTCATAAACATTTCTCAGTGCAGGCTATAACTTGATGTTTTAAACACAGAGTGACGCCCACTAAACCCAAATCAGTCAGCATGGTAATCAGTAATCACAGTTACGTGCTTGTGGTTATTGCAGCCTGGTTATACCACAGCGTAGTCGAGCATGGATGAACTCATCTCCAGCGTTTTTCAGAAAAATGTTCTGATTCTGTGAACGCCAAAGAAAATTTTCATGCTCTGATTTCTGCTTTAAAAACTCCACCTTATAAGTGGCAAAAAAAACAAAAAACCCTTCCAAATAATTAAAAATGTTCTACTAAACCTGATGCTCAGGTGGTGTACTATTAGGTTATTTTGACAATAAGCCAAGCAAGGGTTTGTGTTTACCCTTCATTGCTGTGCCCATGTTTAAACACAGAAACGGTAAAAGAAAACTGACGTCATTGGTTCAGAATGGAAGATGTACATTTCATTCATGAAATGTCTTAGCAGCTTTTACACTTTTGGCCTCAAGGGGACTGGAACCTATCCCAGCTGTTATTGAAAGTGAGAGGCGAACTAAACGCTGGAAAGTTCGTCAGTCTGTTGTCCTTTCTTTTCCCAGCAAGAGCCACCACTCACTTGTGATGTACAGTTTTTACAACACCAAGGTGACCCAAAATATGAATTTACATGTTAAAGTAATACACACCCACACATCATCATTTATCTTCTGTAGGCTTGAAAAGTCGGTAAAATGAGTTATGAAGTTCCTTGGCCCAATAAATCCTTTGAGTTTCATTCGTCATCTTTAATCACCTGACATCTTCCTGCAAAATATTAAAACAAGAAAACTGAGATGCACAAAGCCACGCTCACTGAGGAAGTTGTAAGACCATGTGAGGTCTTATATTGGGAGGCCTCAACAAAAGTTAGAACAATAACCTCTGTCTGCTGACAGCACTGGGTATTTTAACTGTATTATGGGCCACAAGGACAGTCCAGCTGCTTGTACAGGGTTTATCAAGCTTCTGTGAGGTTAGAACTTCAGAATCTGGATGACCATACCTGCTATCTTCACCTACTTTTAAAAAAAATCAAGTGATATTCCACAAAAAACTTGTCTATATTTTAAACTATTTATCAATTCCGCAAGCAATTATTTTTGCACAAGCTCAAACCTTGTCCCATCATGAACGCCAAAGGAGGTTTCTTTGAAGAAATAGAATTTCACAGCTTTGCTTTCAGTTTTCTTCACTTGTCTGATTATTTGGCTGAGTCAGAGTTTCTTGAGCCTGACTGTTGTCTGGTTGAGATGGTGCAACACTTGGTTCAGGTTGGCTGTCACTCACAAGTTCCACCTTTACCATCGGGGGTTTCAAATATTCATCACGGGGTTTCTGACATGGCGACCGTGAGGAGAGCCGTGGGGAAGATTTGGGTGAATGTCGAGGTGAGTGTCGTGTGAGCGGCAGTTGCCTTTTTTCTTCGAACTCCTTAGCGCTAACCAGGGGGACATGCACCTTTTCAGTGCGATGGAACAAGTTGTAATCCACCCTGTAGCTCCTCCTGCCAACTCTGATCATTTCCTGGAACAGCTGACCCCAGAGGATCTCGTTTGGGGTGTAAGAGGTTCGGGTCTGATGCAGAATACCCGTGGAGTCGTCTGTGTAGGTAAATGACACCACCAGCTCAAAGTCTGCTCTCTGCAGATCAGCATAAGTCATTGTGTACAGCGGGCTGCCGGGTTCAATTTTATGATAGATACTGGTTGGTGTGGCAAGGATGATGTCCTTCTGCTGGATGACCAAGTCTTCGTAAGTCACTTCAACTCTCCCAGTGGTGTGCATCGTACTGCGGACTATCTGGGCGGTAGCTGTCCCCTCCACCAAGTGGTACCTGCGGAAGTCCCCAACTCTCCAGGAAAGATAAAGGTAACCATTACGAAGGTTGATGACCGCACGGTTGCTGAAGCCCACCGTCTGCGCCCTCTTTCTCGCCGAGGCCATTTTGGCAACAGCAATTCCAATGACAAACGTGTCAATGAAGCAGCTCATGACGTCTTGTATGGTGACGACGATGATGGCATGCATGCAGTTCTCAGACATTCCTCTGAATCCGTAACCAATAGTGGTCTGAGTTTCGAGAGAGAAGAGGAAAGCGGCTGTGAAGCTGCGGACTTGAAACACGCAGGGATCAGTGTTGGGATCCTTGATGTCTCCGTTAGCGAGAGCTATGACCCAGAAGAGGATGCCAAAAAAGAGCCAGGACAGAATGTAAGACAGAGCGAAGATCAGAAACATCACCCTCCATCTGATCTCCACCAAGGTGGTAAAGATGTCGGTCACAAACAGCAGCCTCTCCTCGGGAACATGGCGGAACATGATGTTAGAGCTGCCTTCTTTACGCATGTAGCGGTATTTGTTCGGTCGGGGTCCATTTTCGGTCTTCACAGTGATTTCATCAGTGCGGCTCACAGACGTATACTGTCTGTGATGCATCTTCCAGAGGCTGCAGGGAACATATCCAAGAATGGTTAGGTCTTTATGTGCACCTTTGTTTTATGCAAAAACAATGACAATAACAGACTCATAGAAAATTATTCTTTGATGTTGCATGGTAGTTAGTACCATGACTAGAAGGTTCCTGGTTTGAACTTCCGCTTGGGTTAAATGGTGAGTCTAAATAACTTTAGGTGTGGATGTGAAAGTGAATGGTTGGGGTTCTTTTTCTCCATGGACTGCCCAGGATCTATCCCACGTTATGTCCAAAGTCAGCTTGGATATTCTTTGTAAGGGGTAAGCAGTTAAGAAAAAGTATGGAATGATGGATTTTCTGATATTGTCATGGGATAACCATTTAAGTATTTTTAAACCACAAACCAGCATTTGCTGGCTTATGGTTTTAAAATATGAGAATGTGTTGTTTTCCCTGCTCTTACCTTACTTTAAACAGTATATTTGAATTTGTGGCCTGTTGGCTGGATAAAACAAGATATTTGTGCACATCAACTCTGTCTTCAGGATGTTTTTCTTCGGATTAATCTTGAAAATAGCAAAAAAATTAAATTAAATGATAATGAAATCCCCCCCCCCCCGCTGGACGGCTAATCTTATCTCCCAGCTCTTAAGCGTTACCTCGCAACCAACTTTGAATCAATTCCCGACAAGAGTGTTAAAATCATCAGCTTTCTACAGTTTGCCAAATTAGACTGAGAGCAGTTTGTATTGTAGTTAAACTGACCCAAAACCTGCCTGAGTGAAGGTCATTAGAGTAATGCAGGTCATGACAATTGGAGCCAACAGACAGACGAGCAGACAGACAGGTCTGCAGACTGAACAGCCTCCGTCTGATGTCTGACCCAAATCAGGAGACCAAAAATTGTGACACAAAAATGCACATTTTTGTTAGGGCTCTAATTAGACTTCTGCACCTGAAATATCCTCATTTATATTCAGTTCCATATCCATCTTCAAACTTGGGGATTGTAGTCATGCTATAAACTCTATATAACTGTGTAAAGCACTGTGAGTGCCCCGGGAGAGTAGAAAATCGCTATATAAGAATCAGTCCATTTACCAGTACCATTACCATTCATAAAGACAACTTGAATTCAATTTTGACTCTACTACTGATTAGCTATTGAGTGTTTTCAGTGTCAGAATTAAGTTCTGACAAAAAGCAGAGACATGATGTTCATAAAGCTATGGTTAATTATTTAACCTCCTCATTCAGAACATCCTAAAGGGCTTTTCCTGGTACTGTGATTGCAAAACTCCCACCCACATCCCATTTTCCACTTTCTCTCTTTCCAGAATCAATTAAGAGTGGAGATTTCCCTGTATTGAAACATCAGCTGGTAATCTCCAAGGTTATGTCATTTGTGTGTTATTTTATAATTTTGTCTCCATTGTAGATTTTTTTTTTTAATCTGAAGGTTCTGAAGGAGTATTTTTAGGCGTCAATATGGGAATGTTTACCATGAATGATCCCACTTTTCCTGCCATTTGTGTTAACATGTTTAATCATAATGGGGCAGTTGCCTGGAGATACAAGCTCACTGCAACAGTCCTTGCTCGAGCTGCCACTTCTTTTAGCTTCTTACTTAGTTTTTGTGAAATAAGCCATTCCTAAGGTGATGGCATTCATGCACGTTCAGGCAGTGGTGGAACAAATCCATTAAAGGCTCATCTTCTACGGTAATCATCATTAGACGATTAAAAGTTCTGAAAATGCATCAAACAGAAGATTTCATGTGAATTCTGCTTTAAAAAAACAACAACCCTGTTTTGTCTTGTTTTATGCCACAGATTAATGTCTTCTGCACACATTTCCATGCAGAAATATTTGCTGCTGTCCAAAATCAATGGCCCAAGATCTTCTTTTTTTTTTTTTTCTTCTGGGTGGAGGTCAAAGTACTGTCAGAGGGCCAACAAAGGAAACACCACTGCATTGAACTGGTCAAAGTTAGCAGGGGAAAAATTAATGTGGAAACTGGAATAGTGTCATGGTGCGATCACGGGCAGAAGAAGGATCAATCACAGCCAAACCACTGAGAGCATCCTCTACGCCCAAAACAAATGGGTTTTGAATCACCGCTATCTGACTGAGTGAACCGGGCTCCAGTCACAGACTCCACTTTCTTCTGGCCACAGTGAACATCCCCACTGCCAGAGCATGGAGCTCGCTCCATGAGGTCATAGAAACAACGTCCTCTTAGCTTCCCATAATCCCTTCCTAAATACCCCGATAATACGAAAGGAGAAAAGTGCAGCTTCCTACTGGAAAGTAACTGACACTGAGTTACTGTTGCATTTATAGGCTATCAATTTGAACTTGTAGTTACCATATTTTTCAGAACACTAGAAAAGTGAAGGCAGTCATCGAATGTTCATTAAGATGTGCCAAATGATTCATGTATTTAATACTTTTCTTTAGTCATATAGATTTAAGCTTCCAACAGTTCACATAAAACAAAGTGAAAACCATGTTCATTACTGAACACTGGTCTTGGTCATTTCTGGCTTAGCTACAGTCCACCACTTTGGTCTATACCAAGATATGTGAACAATTTCAATGACTGAATTGCTAAGACGTTTCTTTTTCTTTCTTTTTTTTTTCTTTTTTTTTAGATATTAACAGTGTTCAAAGGAATAAATCCTACTTTATTTTGGTAATCTTGTCACCTTTTTTCTTCTAGCAGCTCCAAGACTGTCAAACTTCTCAGTGGTTCTCTGCAACATCTCAGCATTTTCACGTTTTCACTTCTCCAGTGAAGAATCTCCACTTTAAGGACTAGTATCATTCATGGGCTTCAGCACATGAGTATTATGTATGCATCAAATTAAGGAACAGGATGCTGCAGTGGTTAGCACTGTTATCTCACACCAAAAAAAGGTTCTGGGTTTGAATTCAACGCCCAACGTGGTCCTTTCTGTGTGGACATTTTGGGTGCAGCACCATGTACTACTTTGCAGCTAATTTCTCCTAGTGACAGCCAGAAATCTACAGAAAACTAACTGCCAACTCATCGGGGAGTACACATTTTTTCTGTAGTGAGTATCGGTTGTTGGGGGCTCACCGACCGGTCTCTAGGCCTGCATCACTGGGGCTTTAGCAATAAGTGACTGCCAGCAACCTCCAGCAACAACTCGCTAACTGTTTGGGGAACACCGATTTGTCCCTTGTGGCCGATAATTGGCAGCGGTCTGTGTGACACGAGCTTAGGTCAACTGAGTGGCTGTAACTGGCTGAAAGAGTGAATGAGAGTATGAATGAGTGTCTTTGTGTTCAACCTGTGATAGACTGGTGACCTGTCTAGGGTGTACCCCACCACATCCCTGCATTAGTTATGCAATTTTTTTTTTTTTTAAATGGACATTTATAGTCCATATTAATCCTGGCACAATAAAGGTAACGTGTGTGAATGTTAGTTTATGTATGTTAGGCCTGGGCTGCTGGGGGCTTCCCATAATGAGCATTTCTTGGTCACTCACATCTTTTCATTCTCCTTTGCATTTAATCATCAGTTATTATCAATATCTGGCCTGTCTCCCTCCCCTCAGCCCAACCAGGTGCAACAGATGGCTACACCTTCCTGTTTAAAAGGAGTTTTTCCTTCCCACTGTCGCCAAGAGCATTCTCATACAATCACCTGATTGTTGCGGTTTTCCCTGTATTATTGTAGGATCTTTATCTTACAGTAAAAAGTGCTTTAATGTGACTGTTGCTGTGGTTTGGAGATATAAAAAGAGCTGATTTGAATTGAACATTTCAGCAAAATTGCTGAAAAAATAAAAATCAAAGCGAACATGGCGAACATCTTATTGGCCACGCACATGAATTATGAAAATGCACATTACATTTAGGTAATGTGCATTTTCACAAGTTTTGCAGCTACTGTTAAGGAATAATTCTTTTTCTTTTCCTTCAGTCAAGACGCCAGGACAAAATGAAAACTAATGCTTCTGTTGCTCTAACAGTAAATATTAAATGGAGTCATTGAAACTGGTCTTTAAGAGTAACACAAGCAGACAAGTTAAGTTAAGATACTTACATCTTGTTTCATGTGGTTAGCTAATAAACATAATTAGTACATTATTAATTTGACATATGTTAAGGTGATTTAAGTGTTGTCAGAGTGAATTTGACCATAACAGGATGTAGAGAATCAGGCTATGAAAAGACTTTTTAATCAGGGCCGGATGTGTTTTTAAATGTTTCAAGATACTAAGAAAAAAAAAAACCTCTTGCAGTCATGCAATGAATATACTGTACGGTAATTTGAGATTGCTTTGTTTCTCCAGGAAATGATAGATAGTCGTCGGAATATCCTTAGCGACGACTACAGCGGCATTCAGACAGGCCTCGCAGGTCCCTGTGAGATGTTGACTCACTAGGTTAGGCTGTTTTCACCACAACCACTTTGCCTTATTCTGTGTTCTGTGTACAAAACACGAAATCACACAGAACAAGTGCTTTCAACCAAAACACATCCTGACCTTTGGCGTGAAGTTTCCACTGCGCTCACAGTTGTGATGCTTTATATTCCTGAGGTTTATGTCATTATCTTTTGCAAACATGTTTTTGACAGCATCCTTTTGTGTTCTAAATTTAGACTAAATGTCTAGGAATCAAAGGATGAACTCTGGAAACAACTTGGGCAATTGGCTTGTTTCCTCTCCTGCTCGGGGCACTTACAACTCCATTACATGCTCACTTACTGCAAATGACACTGTGCCACCCATTTGTGGTTCACTGAAACAGAACCGTGTATACGGGTGGCTAGGCTCAACTCTACCCCGGAGCTTTCTGCCACCTTTAATGACCTTCAAAGCCTCCAATCTTTCTGGAATATTTCCAGCTTAACCAGTCCCTTTGGACTTACATTCAGCTGTCATTGAGCCTTGCTTCAGGAGCTTTCGTGCAATAAGTTTTTAAATGCACAAACATTTTTAAGCAGCCCACTCCTGAAGGTTATTGGTTTGTTCACGCTTCAGATACCAAGTGAACGAAAGCACGTGTTTGGATTTGTTTTCGCTTCGTCAGAAATAGATTAAATATTCTTTATATTTCAGTATATTTCTACTATTTTTAGTCAGTTTCTACCATCCTATTACAATGTCATTGTTCAGGACTTTTTCCCCCCTTTTTTTAAAAAAATTGTATACCTGGATCATTTCATTTAAATGTGTCATGTGAATTTTAAATTTTGCTACAACTGCACGATCTTTCTCCAGGACCGGCATGACCTTTGCAGTCTGCATTCTTGCTTGTTTGAATGTTCCATAGACACATATTTATCAAACAGTCAGTGCTGCTGTCATTAGCCACGCCACCTCTTACATTCACCTCCTCTCTTTACTTTTGAAATTAATTCCCTCCATACGCATTGCTTAAAACACATGTGACGTTAAAAGTAACCCTCCAGGCAAAATCAGACTTCGTTGTGAAACATGAGTGCAAGCATTACTTATCACCTTGACCACATCTGGTCATGTGCTTTGTTTTTTTTAACCACCCAGGCGTCGTGTTCCTGCTCTTAATACTGTAGCTCAGATTACCAATTGTTCTGCGTACTTCTTGCAGTAGAAGTTATTCATCTGATTATAAGAGCCTCAGGCAACCAGTATGTAACACCAGTTCTTATGTCATATACAGTATGCAATTAGTTAAATGGGCAAGGACGTTTTACTATTTTATCTAGTAGTTTAAAATGATAATTTTCTAAATCTTTTATTCTTTGAAGTCTCTGAATCCATATTTAATGTTAGTTCCACCAGGCCTGCAGATCAGTTCCACTCTGACACTGAATTTCTGATTAGCAAAATGGTAAAAATATAAAGACTTGAGATCAGTTCTTACCTTTTTGTAAAGTTAAATGCTGATCTGGGTGCAGGACTGTCTGTACCTGGGTTGAGAGGTTCTCCAAGCAGTCACCTGCTGGAATGAACCAGCCCACTCGCCTCTGTAAAAAAAAACCAAACAAAAACCCAAAGATTAACACCTCCCTTCAGCATCTTGTGATGTCACACAGGCAGGTGAGCATTTTAAATTTTGAAGGTGTGTCTATACAGGGTAATGTGAATATGCAGGAGTGCGTACATGTAGATATGGCTCAGGTTT
The DNA here is from genome assembly GCA_015107715.1 of Tylochromis polylepis. Classification (NCBI taxonomy): domain Eukaryota; kingdom Metazoa; phylum Chordata; class Actinopteri; order Cichliformes; family Cichlidae; genus Tylochromis; species Tylochromis polylepis. The sequence goes on from VVHJ01045682.1 coordinate 9,040, forward strand.
CGCACATGTTTCTTTTTTGTAGTTGCAGATCAGTTAATAAAATGCATACAGATGAGTGCAAAAGTCTTGAGCCACACCTTATTTCTTTTGTTCCATTCTGTCAAGATGATCCCACACTGCTTTAATAATGCTGAAGTCCAAGCTCTGGAGAGAGCCATGACTGATAAATGTTCCATTATGTGTTTTTGTATGCTTTTATTCCACGAGCAGTAAGTTTGCAATTATTGGCATATTAAAAAATGAAGTCACTGATAATCAGATGCTTTCCAGATGATATTGCATGGTGGATCAAAATATGACAGTACTTTTCTGTTTTCATTGTTCCATCGGTTTTTGACAAGGTCTCCAACACCACTGACTGAAATGCAGCCCAAACCATGACTGAGCCGCCACCGTGTTTTACAGATGGCTGTTGGATGTCTCTCCCCATCTCCACCGTGCATGTTGATGATGTCTTGAAACAGAGATTTAAAATTTGGATTCATCACTCCGTCAGACCTGTTGAATCAGTTTAGAGAGCATTTCTGAACAATACATGGATCAGTTTAAGGGCCAGATATTCAGGTCTCTCAGTTCCTGTGTCAGGTCTTTGCTGGATTTTTTGCTATTTCTCAAGGACGTGATTTTTAGGTATTGTTCATCTGCTGTAGATGGTACTTTATACATACCTAAACATTACCATTTTATATTTATCTAACCTTGGAAAGACAAGACTTTTTAGTTTCACATATTCTAAGATAATTTAGAAATATTTGTAAAAATATGGGTAGATTAGGGCTTGAGTAACCTTGATATGCATCTGCAAGCTGCTTTGCAACTCAAGTACACTCTGTATCTGACTTAATCAAAGTCATAGCTGTTGTCAGTGATGCCTGCTCTGCTCTGGAGGTTTTGTTGCTGCTCTCCCTGCCACTGGAAAGTCAGACTATAGCCATGCTGTCAGACTCATCATAAATAAACGCAACACATCAGTGTTCTTTTGACTATATTTAAATACATTTCTGTTATGCATCCTGAAATGATTTTGGTTATACCGCCGTTAAGCCCAGATGTTTCAGGACATAAGAAAGAAGGCAGATCAAGATAAGCAACAAATTTCTTCAGACTAATTCACTAAGCATGAATTGAGAAAATGCAGAACAGCATAAAAGTAGGCGCTAACCCGAAACCAGCGTGTTGCTGTGACTAGAAATGACTACAGCACAACCACAAAAACCAAAGTATAAAGACAACCTAGTTGTGCGCCGGTAAGGCACCAGCCTTTCGGGAGGAGAGCGAGCCATATTAGAAGGAAGCCAGCTTCTACAGGCTCCCAAACAGGTGACGTTTCCCTTAGTAGATGGAGGGAGCTGTGAATTATAGGAATTGAACAGGAGGCCTCAAAAAACAGCCCCACCAACGAATAATAACAAGGCCAGAGCAGTCACACTGAGAGTGTTACAGGTAAGAGCGTGCAGGAGCGCATGTATGAACATCTGCTGGTTAATAATGAAACAGTAATAACTCTAAAAATGTTGCAACCACCAGCAAAATGTTATCTTAAATGTTTCCAAGGACGAGCCATGTTGGAGATTTGGTTGCAGAGTTTGCATGTCGCTTTCTTCACGTCATCCTTTACAATCTCAAAAAGCTCTCAGGCCTTCGATTTCACCGCTCGTCATAAAATCACGTCGTTATTAGGCTTCAGGTGGAGTCTCTGTCCGAGTGACGGCGTGGGACCTCTGCCTGTGAGGGTCAACGTTTCCTCGCAACTTTCCCGAGTTGACGAGGGATCGGTTTATTAGGTGGCAGCCTGTGAATTAGTCAGTCTCTTAAACAACTTTGCATGAATATCTTTGGGTTTGTGACCGTTGGCTGGACAAAACAAACAGCCCGATGGCCGTCAGTGTGGCATTTGTAGAGCAAGCATTATGTCATCGTTCACACGACTCCAACATTTATACACAACTTTTTACTTTTTTAATTTAAAAAAGACACATAGCACTGTCACGTTCAGAATTCAGAGTGGACAAAGTGGGATTAGCCCATTCCTAAAGACTTGTCAAGCCTGCGATTTACATTTTTGCCTTTGGCTGTGCGTGAAAAAGAAAACAACATTTAGCTCATCCGCCTGCATTCACAACAACAAGTTAACAACTGGTGAGCACCGTGCTTTCTTTGTGCCTCTCTTTTTGAAAGTACTAGTGTAAATTCCCTTATTCCCAGCCTGAAACTCCTGATAGCCCTCAACTCAAACATCCAATCTCTTACTTAATAACTGCTCTGCTATTTCAGTCTTTGTCCAGGACCAAAAGCCTGACTCGGGTTTCAAACAGGGAATTCTTTTGACTGTAAGCCTGTGTGTGGTTGTGGAGAAAACATTCATAGATCTTACTTTGATAGTACATGCAAGCCTTCTTATATAGCTACAAACAAATCTAGGATGATGGAAATTAGAGCCTGCTGTTAGGTCAATAACACACTTAAGTGTTTACAGTATGAATAGTGGCAAGCAGATACCACAAATGGCTGAAAGAGAGATTTGTACCTTCAAGTATACCTGTCATTACAGCTGGCCTCGTGTTCTGTGTAGATGGTGGACGCTCATATTAAATGTCAGCTCATGTGTACGTAATCCCTATGAGCCAAAAGCTCAGGCTTCACACTGCTCTAAACAAAAGGTGGACGTAGTCAAAGCTTTACTATTCACTGGTTTCTGGACTTCATTTTGAAGCTTTGCTGGTGCCATGTTTTTTTAAATTTTTTTTTCATTTGGAGTCACAAATGTCCATATTTGGATAAGAGAGTGAGGTGCCGTGTTACCAACTAACTGCCCAGCTGGATTAGAAAGATGCATCCATTAAATTTAGACGTGACGCACGGACGCAGATACCTGCTCGTTAGTCTTAAGCAACAGATTATAAAAATACAAGAACTTTCTGTACCGCGCAACAGGTCATATTATTTATCAGATACTTCAAACACCAACAGTGCAAACACAGTCATGAGGTGCAGTTCTGGGAAGTGAGGCCTAGCTGAGAGCCAACAGCTACAGTTCCTTATGTTAGCACACCTGTCAGTCAAATTGACCACACCCCTAACTTTAAGTTAGTGTCCAAACAGCTGAGCTCCAACATTCATCCATCACACAGTTTAATAGTTTTTTTCTACTCTTGGCTCTGTATGATGTCAGTGAGGGCAGATATTTACCTGCTATCCATAGCCTAAAACCTTGTGCACATCCCAGCATAAGATAAATGAGGATTACTTTGAATTGTGAGTCATGCAAACCTGCTCTAGTATTCAAAAATTAGAAATGGGAAGCTGGAAGTAAGCTCTAAGTATGAAGTACTCTTCATGTAGTTAAAAATTAGAAAAGAATAAATAGATGTTATAGCAGCCTTTGGCCTCTGTGTAAGAGTAACTCACTGATTGTCATATTTTTTTAACCATTTAAAAAAAAGATCAAATCCACTTCATCAGAGCTGCACAAAGCTCATTGACCCCCCCCACGCTGACGCACAAACGCTTCGTCAGCGGACCCATCTGTGAATACTCCTTCACTTCTGCGTCGACTGAATTAAAACATGATGATGCGTGTGAGGAAAGCTTGTGTCCAAGCTTCCCCCTGCAGAGACAAGATTTATCAACAGTTTTTCTTCGTTTTGTTTTTCAAACTGCATATTAAAACAAATCGTTTAAAAATATTTTTAACCCAGAAAACTGAGTTTTACCCTGTAAAAGAATGCATTTCAGTCCAAACACTGATCTTTTCCTTACCGTAACAAAACAGCAGCAAAAAGTGAATGAAAGAAAATGTCCAGAGCAAAAGCCGGTGAGTTTGTGCCACGTCTTCTGCATCCTTATGTGGACTTCTCTGCTCTTTTGAAGAGGAACATGTGCTTGTATAGGTTGTTTATGATGGTAGAAAACATCATTTAGCTGGACTTTGTGGCTCATTTGGTTGTGAACTTAACCCTCCACTGTTTTGCTGTGGCAGCACTATATGTTCACTGGCTTTTGCTGCAGGAAAACAAATTAATGCAAGTTATTTGACACCTTAGCAAAATCTGCAGACTCAGAAGGCAAAGTACATGAAATGACTCAGTGCTTTTATTTTTCTAGTTGGGGCACAGTGGGGGGTCCTCACATTAAATTCCTCTGGGTGTCTAAGAGTATGTCTGCAAAAGAACGCCAGTTTTTCTGTTTATGAACCTGACTGCATTTTTTAAAAGTGAACACATTTTAGTGTGTGTGTGTGTGTGTGTCTGTGTGTGTGTGTGTTCCTTTGTGTCTGCGTGCATGCTAATGTTACGTGTGCATGAAGTTGGTGGGTTAACAGGGGTCTCTGCAAAACGCAGACCCATAACAAATCACCTCATTTCCAGGAAAAAGAAATAATTTGTTCCCAATAAAAATGATCCACAAAAATACATGAGAACAGTGTGCGCGGGGCTCTGATCAAACGTCCGCTTGCAAAGCCAAGGCACAAATTAAAGAGGCCAGAAAGATTTCAGGGTGTGAAATGCAGACACTGGCTGCTTTCTGAGCAGAGATGCTTCCAAAAAAATTCTAGAAAAAAGGAAGATATTTTCAGATGATAAAAGATCAGCCAGAATCTTTTCTCGGAGCAGCTTTAAACAGACGGACGGACAGAATGCATCAGAGAAAAGGTGAAGCTGGGGTAGAGATCATTTGCTGTATAATTAAATGTTGAATTTTAAGTGAGGTTTCAGTTTTATCTTGATTTATTAGTCTTTATCTTGAATTTCACATTTAGGCTAAAATATGTGCTTATTTTTTAAACGTGCCGAGTGGCAGAATCTGCATTTATTATGTGATATGCATTTGAAATGTGCATCAAAATGAAAAGCTGTTTCCCGTCTCCTCATTTTTTTGACTTTTTTTTTTTTCCTTTTATGAGACACGCCTCTGGGTGTCCACTCAGGAAGTCCTGACGGTAATTCCAGGCATGTCCCAGTCCCACAGTGTGTGTGTGAGTGTGTGTGTGTGTGTGTGTGTGTGTAAGTGTGTGTGATTGACAAACAGAGTTATAAAGTAAGAAAAAGTATTCCTATGTGATCATGT
>VVHJ01045685.1:0-22283 GCA_015107715.1 Tylochromis polylepis
AACTGTATGCTCAAACTCCCATTTCTTCTTGTTGCATGTTGAAGCTCTACTTGGAACCTTGTTAAGATCCAACCATGCAACATCGGATTTTTTGCCATTTTTCAAGTGGTCTTAAACTTTTGATTGGGACTGTGTATATTGAAGCCGTTGTCCTGTGAGCTGTCTATCACACAAGCTGTTAACTCTCAGAAACTTGTCCTCTGATTGTGGCTTTGGCTCTGCCAGACCTCTTCCTGTCAGAGTTTGTTTCTCTGTAATCTCTCTGTAGGACAGACCTACATGTTTAAGTGTTATGATGGTCTGTCTCTCTTCTCTACTTTCTGCAGTACAATACTGTTCAGCTGATGCTCACCAGGGTATGGTACCACAGTGTGCTCCAACACTGCTGTTATGCAGACAGAGGGGGTTGTAGGTAATCCAGAAAAGTTGGAACACCTGTAGGAATTAGTAGCAGCAGCTTTCAAGGCTCGATCAACCTCCACTGCTGCAGAACAGCTTTAAACTGTTAACCCATGTTGTGTTCCCTGAAAAAGGCCTTTTTGTATAATTCTGAAATGTGCATTATTTTTCAGCTTTGGGTAACCTTACCTTTGTTTTAAACCTCTGGCAGTTCACCACTTGCCTTTGTACCATTTCAAGCTACTCACTGGACTTGAACGATTTGAACTGCAATAAATAACTGGAAAAACTGGGGCGTTCTGAAACTTTTGACCAGTAGCGTATATAATACACACACACATGAACTTAAGTGACATCTCATTTTTAATCCATAGGGTTTAATATGATGTTGGCCCACCATTTGCTGCTTTAGCTCTTCTGGAAAGGTTTTCCACAAGGTGTGTGTGACTGAGTGACAATTTTTGACCATTTTTCCAGAAGCGCATTTGTGAGGTCAAACAGTGATGTTGGACGATAAGCCCTGGCTCACGGTCTCAAGTCTAATTCATTCCAAAGGTGTTCTGTTGGGTTGAGGTCAGGACTCTGTGCAGGCCAGTCAAGTTCTTCCACGCTAGAAGAACAGGAAGGGGCCATTCCCAAACTGCTCCCACAATGTTGGGAGCATGAAATTGTCCAAAATGTCTTGGTATGCTGAAGCATTAAGAGTTTGTTTCACTGGAGGTAAAGGGGACGAGCCCAAGTGAAAACAACCCCATACCATAATTCCCCGACCACCAAACTTCGCACTTGGCACAGTGCAATTAGAAAAGTACTGTTCACCTGGCAACTGCCAAACCCAGACTTGTGCGTCGGATTTGAGTGTGACTCATCAGTCCAAAGAACACGTCTCCACTGGGACGAGTCCAGTGGCCGCGTGCTTTACACTACTGAGCTCCAGCTGATGCTCTCATCGGACAGCAGTGCCTTGTGGCATATTCCTAAAGCTGCATTTAGACAAATCAGTAACTCAGCTACAGTCCACTGAGTACAAGAAAACAAAATACAACTAAAGTCTAAAGAGAACTACAATTAGATTAAGATTATAACATAATTACCATCTGCCATACAGCACCATCTGTAAGCGTTACATGTACGTGTATTTGCTGAAGATCTTCAGATGCTGAAAGTGTTGGATTTCAGGTTACTGATTACAGATGTTCACGTCTCGTTCCTTTCAGCAAGCTGAGGTGTTAATGAAGAGCAGCTTTAACCCAAGTCTGAAGTGGTTATTCCACAGTCACAGTCAAGATCAGGAAGAGAAGAATTTTGTAGTGGCTCACAACCTGGTGTCCCGTTCTTCTGAGCGCCTGCTGCGTCTGCAGCAAGCCCTTCTTTCTGTGGCACCTCAGTGGCAGCTGGTGGGCAGTGCACAGTTGGGATCCTCTCAGGTGAATTTATATTGCAGTGTAACTGGATTTTGATAGGTGAATGCTTGTTCTTGTACTACAGCTTAATCTCAGGCCCCTGATTCTAATAAACTGTGTGAAACTGGTACAAAAAATATTGCACATTAATAAAATGTGTACTTTTACTGCCTTAAATATTTCAGCCACCATCAGTTCTGATCATAAATGCCAAGTAATAATTTATCTTCAAATTTCTAACTCTTTAATTTTCGGTATGAGGTCATAATATTTAAAAAATATATATATATATATATATATATATATAAGGTATTTAACATTTAACATTTTTTCCATGTATTTATTTATTGTTCTTTTCTTTCAGCAACAGAAATCTGAAAACACCCAAATTTAACTCCACAGAATCAGGACAATTTTAAGGACCTTATCCAGCCAGCCTCTATGAAAACTCCAGCTGTACGAGGCATAATCACTGTCACCATTCATTACTCATTCCTACTCATACTTGTCTATTTTTCGATTATTATTCTCTAAAAGTCTCATGCTAATTTGAACTACTTGCTTAGCTCTCGAGCTAATTAAACTGTGTACCGCAGTTCTTCCTTAATGCTTACAAAGGGCTCTGGCACTCTCTGCCATACAACTCCCTCCCACCTGTCTGTATTCAAATCTGTACTCATCTTGGTTTCAGTGTTCACAAGTCAGCACTTTGCCTCATCTTTAAAAGTTTCAGACCTCATTTTCTGCCCTCTCATCCTCTTATTTTTTTTCTTCTCCCCCTCACAGATGAATAATAAATGGAGCATCATGTGGATTGCTCTTTCAGATGAGCAGCTGCATTTTGTGAGTCAAATGCCCTAAATTTTACCCCGATATGTACTGTACAGAGTAAGTGGCAAAAGTTTTGAGGAAGATTAGTTCTGGATGGTTTGTTAAATCGTCGACATTTGGGGTGTGGAAAATCATTTCCAGGCAAAAGATAGTAAGTATGAAGGAAGGCAAACTAACAGTCTGTTGTATTAACTGCAGATATTGATCTTGGGTTCTTTATTTCCATGTTAAATAAATTAGAGCAACATTGAATTTAATTATTTACAAGTTATTCATTTCCTTTGAATGCAGGTGGTTGGTTTATATTTAAACACATAGACAGTATTATAAGATGATTTATTCTGTTGTATAGTATTCCTTGAAGAAAATATCTTGTAGATCTTTGGGGTTTAGTACTGTGAGTTGTAGCATGGTTAACCAACAAAAACAGTAATCGATGCAAGGTGCAAACATCGGTTTTTGCCAGTGACTAGACATGCAGGAACTTCATAAGCGCACTGGCAAAAAGCTGATTAAAAATTCAGTTGCATGTAAAAATGGTGGAACAGTCTCTCTCTCTCTCTCGCTCTTTTTTTGTAAATATTCTACCTGAATTACAAAAAGCAGGTTTGACTGTCAAGAAATCAACTAAGCAGAAAAGGTTAAAATATCTTGATCCATAAAGACATGTAGTTCCCTATGCACGTCTAATATTTGTATAAGATCCCAATTATCAGCTAACGCTAAATAGCTTGTTCAGTACTTGTAACTCAAAGCAGCTTTACCCCTAATAATGTATAACTTTAAGCCTTAAGGCCAAAGCTGTCAGCATGTTTATTTCTGCAGTGGTCGTTTTTAGATGGCAGTCTGTGGATTTTGGCATGCTGACTTAATTTTTCAGCAAATCATCTTATTTAGGTGGACATAATTTACAGACTGTAATAAATATTTAGTGTTTTTCACTTTTTTAAAAAGTGTTTATTTTAATTTGTGGTTCAGTTTGAATTTTCTGTAGAGTCTGCATGTTCTCCCCGTGTCCTGTTGCGGGCTCTCTCTGGGTAGTACAGCTTCCTCCCAGAGTCCAAAGACATGCTTGTTAAACTGCGTCCACACAGTGAGCGATTCGCTCATAGCGCATCACTTTGTTGCTGACAGCTGGTTGCTAGGACATTCCAGGCTCCAGTTGCCTTGGTAACCCTGTGATAAATTTACTACCCAGTCACATGTCAATCCTGCACTCTCATTGGCAGTTGCTTCAGTCACTTGCCTCCAAGTTGAGAAAAGTTTATCCCTGGACCCTCTCACTTCAAGTCACCAGTGTTTTTACTAACAGTTGCATAAAGCTGCTGAAGGTCATTGACTTTCTATGCTCTATGGCCGCCACGTTGCTGTGAATCACTTCTTGTGTGGATGCAGCTTTAGGTTAATTGGCGATTCTAAATTGGCTGCACCCGTGAATGTCAGCATGAATGGTTGTCTCTGTTTCTGCGTTAGCCTTGTTATGAACTGGCAGGCTGTCCATTGTGCGCGCTGCCTCTCACTCTATGACAATTAGGATAGGCTCCAACCCCTTGGCGACACTAAACTCAATAACCAATTAAGAAAAAATGGAAAAGCAATTAAGAAAATGGATGGATGGACACTTATGATGTTGAATTATATAAACTGTGATTGGAGATTTTATGCATATTGCCCATCTCTTTCATATGAAGTGCTAAGCAGTTTACTGCACATAATTACATCATTTTATACATAATTTTGCATCAAATTATAGTATGTCATTTTATTACATTCTTATTAATATCATGATGTGCATGGCATCACTGTCTCAATATTTTGCAATTACAGTCCACTTATTATTAATCACAGTTTTCTTCCTTCAGAAAATCTGGAGGAAATTGAATGAGGTGATGGACAGTGTCGTGATATACAGATAAAAGGTTCATTAATAAGATATTCTGCGATGTATTGTGAGGCTTCGAATCGTCCGTCCCCTGTCTCTCTCCCCTTTTTCTCACACTCCCTTGTCTGAAGGAACAGATAATGCCGCAATAGCTCCATCGATGAAGTGGACTCTCTTTGTGCTCAGAGCTGTGTCTCTTTGATGAGACCTAAATCGCTAAATAGATCTGGTCATTACAGTCAAGGATTAGAGTAGCACTCTTGGGCTTGGCTGTCTTTATACATATCTGAGAGAAAGGCTATAGATTTCAGTTTGAGCTGGAGTCTCCAGTGTTACTACTGTTTTACCTTCAAAATGTTGTGCATGTTTTGTTTTGTTTTTTAAATCAATTTATTGTTAGGACAGTCTAACTGATTATCAAATCAACACATTATGGGTTGAAAATGTCCTGATTTTACTGCTTAGTATTGGTCAGATGACAATTCTATAATTCCCATAGATTTACTGCTAAAAGAAATTATGACTTTGCTACAGTTTCCTCCTACTTCCTAGAAGGGTTGGGAATTGATATAATGCATTTTGAAATCTTTTCACATGCCTAATCAACTTCTTTTAACTTCTAAATTCTACAAGCTTTCAAAACTTATTTTGTTGTCTGTGAACAGATTTTTTAGTGGTAGCTTTATTAATGTTGACAAATGAATCCATTACAAATATGTCACAATACCCTGAAAAGCCAGAAAGTGAATATGATTAGCCACCAGTTTTATTTGTCATCTTAACAGGCCAAAGTAACAGTGCTAGCTAAAAACAATATGCTTACTACTTATGAGGGTAACATGAGACTGATTTTTATAACTGACTTTGAGGCAACTCTTTTTACAAGCTGAGAAATACTCTTGTTGATGTGTAAACTGGTTTGTGATGTGTAAAATCGATGGCATGACCTTCAAGTAATGCTCAAACATGAAGCTTGTACTCCTCACAGCTTCAGAAACCTTTCAAGCGTGATGAAATTACACCGTTCGAACAGGTCTAGAGAGCTGGCTTACAGGAAGGACAGTCACTGTATATACTTGAATAGTGAAGTCAAGTGTGTGAGTAATAAATTGCCTATTTAGCAAACCGACTGGCTGAGATCATAGTGATTCATCTTGTGTTTAAAAAAAAAGAAAAAAGAAACACATGTCAGACCACAGTTGTAGCCTTACTTTGTTTTGAGTAATAATTTAAATCACCAGGAGATAAATGCCTTCAGAGAAAATAATGTAAAATTTTGGAGCATCTGCGGCAAATGAATCATCACCACCATCATCTGGTGTGTGAATGATGTAAAGCATTCACAAATTTTGTATGGCAATGCCACAGTGGACAAAGTAACTTGCATCTGCAGGGCTTTCAAGTCAATTTGAATACTGAGTAATACCAGTATCACTATAAGGCTTGTATAAAACTACATATACATCAAAGAGACACCCCACTACCTGCACTTTTACCACATCTCTATATTATATAATTTTTAATAACAGAGTCATCGTAAACAAACAGGTAAATCCCAAGAGGGACGATCATCTTCCCTGTATTTACTAATGACAACATAAATTGGATTATGCAGGAAATTGATTTCAGGGCTGAAACTCATGATTATTGTTCATTAGTGACTAATATATCCTAATTTATTTTCTTATTAATAGATAATTATTTGGTTTTAAGGAGGTAAATAGTAAAAATTGCCCATCACTATTCATAGTCAAGTCATACAAAAAACATATTGAGTCAATCATCATATGGTTATTATAATAACATCAAATGCATTATTTGATCTAATTGTATCAGGTCTAGATCCCTCAACAGAACACTGAAGTTAACTTCTCCTCCAGAGGCTAAAGATTAGAGCTTGTCACACTTGGCTTATTGATGGGGAAAATAAGGATTAAATGAAAAAGAACAAATATCCTCAAGTGCAAATGTGTTTTACATGCAGTGTGATTTTAATTTAGAAAAATAGCAGTGCAAAAATATATTGAGTGAAGTAAGGCAGACAGTGACATTTGTCATTTAAAGAGCAGACCCCACACAAAGAGAACACCATCCAAGAAATGTGCTAACCACAGGCTGCAAGTCTCATTGAAAGTTCACAGCATGCTCATCTCCGTGTGAACTCTGTGAAACATGTAACTGCTTTTCCTATCTAGGTCATCACCCTTCTAATGCATGCCATCGTGTGGTGCAGAACAGAGTATCCATGCGCAACACAGATGCAAAGCATGACTACCGGTGCATACATTCAATCTCACAGCACAAAAAAATAGCCATCATAATTGATATATTCACCGAAGTGAATATACTGTACGTGGCCACAATAAGCCACAGCTCTTGTATATCTACTCTCTCCAAGTAAAGGAGTGTTAAAGGAGTGAGCTGAGAAATGAGCCATGGGTGAATCCATAAGTGAATCTTTTCAAGCAGGGATTTGAAACCTATCTGATGAAACAGAATCTTTGAGGTTTCTTCTCAGATGATTTAAAAAGAAAAAAGAAATAAAAAGAATGTCTCAAGTTCACTCCATTTCACCCACAACATCAGAGGTATTTTGCTTTTCACAATTATTAGTTTGGGTAATGTTACATTTTACGTTACTTGCAGTTCATTACTTGCACATTCAGTCGTTTGATTTACAGCTCCTAACGAATTTACGAGACCACCATGTCAACAAAAGAAGAAAACACAAATATGTTAGAAATTTGTCACAAAGTTGTTTAAAACTAAAAATGACAGTGTTATTTATTAGGCAAATAACAAAATGAATTCATGTTTTTACATCCCAGTTAAAGCTGGCACACTAACATTCAACCACTGAAACATTTTTTTATGTTCAGAAAAGCAAGTGATTTTAATTTAGTGGCTTAATCAAAAAATAATACAGTAATAACAGTGAATTTGAAAGCTCCTAGATAGCAAAAATAATAATATTTAACACTGAAAATATCATTTCAAATAAAGACCTTGAGCATACTGCGGGCTTAATCATTACATCCAAAAATCAGTAATTTTTGCAATCCTAAATGCTGTTAACTTAGGGCTGTTGTGCCATAAACATTACATTGGGTCATGGTCGTATAAATTGTAGTGCTTCAAAGGTACTGTTTTAAATAGGCTTGTATTTTTCCAGCATAAACATGCACTTCTTGTTTGTGGTTGAATTGTTTTAATTTAGCTTTTCATTACATGTTTAAGTGTCAGTTTATCCAAAATAAAATAACATTTTCTCACTAAGCTTGTCCAAGTCATTTAGAGTCTGAAATTCCCACCTTCACACCTTCTACTACCCAAACAAATATGAATAAAACAATTTGTGCTGCTAACACTTCATTCTGAAATAATACATCACCTTAAACTCTAGAGACCTCAATTTGTACATACAAATTTTCTTCAGTAGAAACTCTCTGAGAAAACCTTCCCTGTATTGCTGCTCTGTATTAAGTTTGCATTTTAATCCCATCATGTTAATAACCCCTGTCCATCTCTGTGAAATTACTAACCAAACTCACCTTAAATCCTCTTTTCATTTTGCCCACATAAACAAACTTCTAGCAGTAATAAAAAGACAAGGAAAAAGAACAAATGAAATGCAGTTGTTTTGTTCCAGTGTCCTCTTGGGATGAGTTTTGTTGGTTATGTATGGCAATGGCTATCTATAATTATATCCGGAGTCATTTATGTGCAAGAATTATCACACTTTCCAGAGCAAACAGGAGGTGAGGGAAAGGTTTGCTGATAAAGCACCTGACAGAAAGTTTACAGCCCCATGCCACTGCAGGAACACATATAAATACAAGTAGAGAGAGGAAATTAATGCATGAACAGACACTCATGCAAATGTTTGCACCACTATAAACAGACACAGTAACCATCCTACTGACACTGGGATTTGGGTGTAGCAGGATTTTATCAAAGCAAATCCAGAGTCTTTTTTTTTTTTTGTCATGTAAAATTTTACAATAATTTTTATTGTGATGATTTAACAGACCTTAGATTCTTAGTTAGTCAGTTCGTATAGGGTCAGAATTTACAGTTAAATCAGAAACAAGTGAATGGTTAAAAACTGAAACTCAAAGAAGTGAAAAACAAGTATGTCAATGTAGTGTTGCTTTTGATATTAGGATAAGATAACTTTATACAGTATGTTTTTTACATGCTTTTTTAAAATCCATTCTGCATTTTGTACAGCACTTCAGTGTATGTTGTTTTTTAAATGTGCTTTAAAAATAAATTTGAGTTGAGCTGAGGTTACTTTATAAATGTGGGATCAAATCCAAACTTCAACTAGGAATCAGCTCCCATCCTCACTGCAGTCACTGGGATAGGTTAAGATAACGAATCTGGTACAATGTTCCTGTGGGTCTGCCAAGGAACACATGCAGTGACTGCAGAATTGCGCACACACGCACACACACACACACACTGAGCCATATAAAGTGCTGCCACATGACTGGAAGAGCGGGGGAAAAAAACTTCAGGCCAAACTCCTACTTGAGCTGTGCTGAGAGGGAGAGTTATTGGTGAAACATTTTGTACAGATCATGGCCTCAGGGTGACACCAGGACAAATTCCACCTGACAGTGTCTTACCTTCACGCTTCATTTTCTTGCTGCCTTCTTTTTCATTGCAACAAACTGACATACACAAACGTATACACATGCAAACAGACACTTTGGATGTATCATGTCAGGTTATTAAGTTTCTACTTTTCAGCTTTTTTCTTTCTTTCTTTTTTTCTCTCATCCTGAAGTTAGGTCATTTTCCTCCAACTTTTTCCACTGCTGGAAAACTTTTTATTTCTAATTTTGCAAGCAACTTCTCAGAAACTCAAGTCAAACGAAGAGAGTGCATGTCGACATGTCATGCAAGCTCCTGACATGACACAGCATTTCACTGTTAAATTTGTCCAAATAATTTTGTGTGTCTAGGCAGCTAATTACAGCTTCACCATGATCATCATTTTCTTTTGCTTGGACATCCAAAAGGCATGCTGGAATAAAGCATGCAGCGCTAAACAACCCTTATTTTGTTCCCTGTGGCCAAAGACACTCGAGTCTCAGACCGCACTGATGCCAAAGCTCTCTGCTTCTTTACAATAGTTTGGGTACTGCTGTCAACGCCACAGTCTCCAGGGAGTCCTCCCTACAAAGTGCCACTGGCTCTCAGACACTAGTGCCTACATTAACACTGACTTGGAAGACTTCACACTTCCCTTTTTGTAGCGGCTCTCAAGACATCTTTCTACTGAACCATGAAGAAAATCATCCCTTCAAACAGGATTTTTTAGGCCGCTGGAGTGATTGTATTCATTCTCCCTAGCGGGTGTGCAATGTTAAGGAGGAAGAGGGGGAGCAGGAAGGAGAACGGATGACTGTTAATATTCTGGGACGCTCTCCCTTCCCCTGGTATCACAGCAAATGTCTCTTTTTATCACATTCTTACATGCAAAGATGTATGATGTAAGAGGATAGGGCAATTACTGAATCTCCATAAACGTGAAGCATTTATCCATGATATTCTGACTGTAATATGCATGTACATAGGTTTATGTGTGTGTTTCCATTTCTACACAATGCATTCTCTGTGTGTATATCTGTTCGTTTACAGTATGACTCATTCCTGTCCAAAAACTAAAAGGAAACTATGTACAATGTAACCCTGAATGAGAATGAATGTGTTTAATCACTCAAAGAAAAAAAA
The DNA here is from genome assembly GCA_015107715.1 of Tylochromis polylepis. Lineage (NCBI taxonomy): Eukaryota > Metazoa > Chordata > Actinopteri > Cichliformes > Cichlidae > Tylochromis > Tylochromis polylepis. The sequence continues at coordinate 10,258 of VVHJ01045685.1, forward strand.
ATAAAGAGCATTTCTTCAACATAAATATGCTTGGATCTGTTTCAAGTATATTCAAAATACGCCTCATTCGCTGTTATGCATTTGGAAACATTCTTACCTTTTTACAAAAAATGAGTTTGCACACAAAATTTTATTCTTACCACTGTGTGTATGCTAGTTAATCGGGATTCCTACAAATCCATGAGGCTCGTGGTCACTGGCTGCAATCTGTATACCACCACGCTCCCATTTCTGTATATCAGGAAAGAAGTTTACCTTGAGGTGTGAAGTGATGAGAGCATTGACAGGGCTTAATTTTTCCATGTCCATGATCCGCTTTATATTTCAATTATTAAGCCCTTTTATTAATGGGTAAAATATATTAAAAAAAAACAACAATTTTAGGTGCTCACATTTTCTAAGCAGTGTGAAAATCAGTTTATCATTCAATTAAAGACACCCACAATTGTCCACTGAAAATAAATAGACTACATAAGAGCTAGAATCCTGCTGGTGATCCTCATCAAGATGAATGATTCTAAGTGCAGATTTTGAGTCTGCAGGACAGAGCAACACATAAACATCACACGCCTCGACACATGCTAGACATCTTTTGACCAGCTGACATCGGACATGGGCTACAACACAGCGCTAATGGGTACATAAAAGTCTCTCTACCTCTCTCACTCCATCCCTCTGGGGCTAACTTAATGGCATGCTGTTTCAATCCGTAGCATACAGGCCGAGGCAACAGCAGGCATCACATCAGTAACCAACACTCTTTCCTTCTGTGTCAATAATGAAGCCTGAAAGCAGCAGAGAGGAAGACATGCAGACAAAAATCTAATGAAACAACGTACAAACAATCTACCCATGCACATTCATCCAGTAAACAAACACTAGCATAGCCTTGCACAAAGAAACTGATTTGAAGGACATTTCACTGTGTCTTTCATGGCGAGCAATGGCTTTGCAGTGTGTTCAAATTATATCCATTGTGCTATAATGACAGTAAATTTGTTTTGATAACCAATAAATGCAAAATAAACGTGAGGCATTCCCACTGTGGGTCATGCTCAGGTGTCACTGCCTCCCCAGGTGTTTTTCATTCCTGTCATATTTTCTGCTTGTCTGGCTTCAGATTTGTCTGCTTCCCTTCTCTGTCTTCGTGTATCTAAATCTGTGTTCCTCTCTTCCTTTCCTTTTTCTGATCACTCTAAAATATTGCTTTTTTCCCCCTTGTCACCAAGCACTCATCTTCTCTCTTGACACTGGTGTCTCTAAGCACATTATCTCTCTAAAATCACCTTTGACAGGTGTAAAAGGGAAATGCGATTATATATATATATATATATATATATATATATATATGGCGCACTGCTATTTTAATTTTGACTGTTTTCTATGAATTATACTACCAGCCATTCTGTGAAGTCTACATACTAAACAGAGATAGCTTTGCATCAAAGATACCAGCTAATCCTCTACAAGAATAGATTTTTATCCTACTTTGGACTACTCAACAGCAACAAAACTATCTAAGCAAAATTCATTAGCAGTGCTGGTACAGTGTCAGCAACCTAAATGAGAATACTGAAAGAAACAAAAGATTAAAAAAAAAGGGTGACTGAACAGTGGAGATAATAGGACTGCCATAACTTAAAGGTTCAAACATGAGTCATGACATAGAAGTAACTTTTTTGCCTTCCCAGCAAAGCTGTTGCTGATGAAATGGTGATGAAATGAATCTCTACGGTCTGTACTTGTGAATTACTGTAAGTTATTTTTGATGTCCCGAGAGTGGAGAGTTTGATTGGGCTCTGATTGGCTGCTTTCTATTGCAGAGTCAGAGTCAGAGTGACGACTGATTGCTCCCGTTCTCCGTGTTCCTTTCTCTCCTCCAACTAGACAATCTGGGGAAAGTTTGTCCGATGCTGCTGCTGCAATTCTGCATCTCGCCATACTTCAAAGTGAACTCCACAGTCTTATCCCGCATGTCGTAGCCTGAGAGCACAGGCCGTCCCTGAGCGCGAGCTCTGTGCAGATCCAAAGCAGGTTGCTGTCACTGCGCTTAATGAAGACCTTGCATTCTATTTCATCAACCCTTTCTTCTTCGTCTGCCAGTCCTCCACTAAGGATTGCATATGGCGATTTCATTATTAATATGTGCTCATCCCTTTCTCTAATGAGTACACTGATTTCAGAGTTGCTTCATTTTGAGTGTCATGTTCTTGTGATATGAAAGAGAGCTTTGATTCTATTCCTCTTTTCTGTGTACACACTTTTTTGCTGAAGATCAAAATTCGATTACAAAACATATATACTGCATTGCAACATGCTATTAACAAAGAGTAAGTTAAATTAGAAAAATTTTCAGACTAACTGGCTTATTGATGCTACTGGATGCTGGTGGTGGTCACTCAAATGCAAACATTTATTTTTCCATACACACACAAAAAAAAATGTCAAGCCAATTACACATTGGGCGAAGGAATTTGCTTTTCTCTGTCATCTGATCTTTTCACCTATATATTTCTTAACTCTTTTTTTTTTCAGAGCCCATGCCGCCATTGTTTCCTTCACTTATCTCCCTTCTCTTCATTAATCTCATCTTATCTGCTCCTTTCCCCCCTCCTCTCCCTTATCATTTCTACTTTCTGAATTTTCTCTCCTCTCTCTTTTTTCAATTCCACCTTTCACCATTTTCACCTGTTAGTTCCGGCACTGCACAGCCTGAGAGCTGTCAGTGCACAGATACACTTTCTACCCCCGTGGTCGCAGAAGCAACCTAATCAGACCCCCAGCAACAGCTTCTGGCTCCCCTTCCTCCTGCTAGACACTGATAGAAGTGCTGCGGTTTGTTTTCCTGCTAGTGTTAATTATGTAACCCAATTATACCATCACAGAGCTGACGCAGGGAAGCTAAATTAAAAGTGATTGGCTTCATTACAGTCGCCTGAATGCTGCACAGGGTGCTTTCACAAGGCCCTATTTAAAGTTTGTTCCCCTGGTGAAAAACATTCAGATCTGTGTCATTATATTGGATTTTCTGAATTGATGCAGCAAGTGTGGTGCGTATATTTAGCATTGTGCTAATTTCCATAAGGCGTCACGGTAACTTGCTTGAAACCCCATGTGATCTCCGCTTTTTCTTCCAGACATATTGCTTTGCTTGTTTGTGTTGTTATAGTGCCAGACAAGTTATTACCGCCATGAGACATAGCCAAAAGGTCTTAATTTTCCCACATCTAGCAACCTGGGAGGTTTCAAACAGGAAAGGTTGTGATCTGCATAAATTTCTCCATCCCCACACATCACCTTTGTGTAACCTGCAATCCATCCTACATCCTCACAGAGTTAGGCAGGCCATCATCTACGTATGCTACAAAATTTTTCTCATTCCTGTTTGTGACATTATGGAGTCAATGTAATGTGAACTCATGTTGACTCGTTTTGTCTATATGACCTATTTATACATCTGTTACAGGACAAGTGATACGTTGTAAAGGACACTTGCATGAAGATGTTGTTTTAGTGTAATCACTATAATTACACTGCATTAACTTCAAAATACTATAAATTTACTTACTTATATGATTTTTTGTTTGTTTGTTTGAAGTGACTTATCTGTCATTAAATGCTGCCATTTTATGAGAGTTCTACTCTCAAGGGTCCTTTGGTATTGTACTGGTTTCTATCCAGTAATACACCCATTCTAAGTTGAGCAGTCTCTGAAAATTTAAATGATCTATTCATGTACATTCTGAACTTCTCACTGCCAGCCTCTGTCACTTCATTCATCTGCCTACCCAGAAAAACAGGTCAACTAAATGACGACCCAATCTCTCCCTCCATGGGATGCAACATCAGACAGAGAGGTTTAGGCGTAAAGCAGGCTAACACCTTGTCCAGAGGATAATTTGAATATGAAGATGTACTTACCTGAGGCGACAAAATAGAAGATTAGCTGCAATTCTGTGGGCTGTTTTCCAAAATCGGAACTACATAAACACTTGCACTTACTTCTCATTTGCGCTCATTTTGATCTTCATAGCTTTAAGCTCTCTTGAGTTACAAAATCAACATCCTACTTCACATATTAGGGATGCCTCTTGAACATTTTCCATTTATATCCCTTAACCTAACCTTGGAAGACTAAGCACTCTGACTTAAAGTTTGCTTGGATTGAATTAATTTCTCTGAGTAGCTGGAAACCACATCAACTCCAGCATGATACTGACACAAATGCCTCCAATTAATCAAGGACTTTGTGTACCTGGTGGGACAGCAGGGAGGAAGAGGCTGTGACAAGGGAAAAGGATGGAGAGGAGAGGGGAAGGAACAAAATGAGGGATGAGCGACAAACAACAAACAGGAGGGCTGAGAGGTGCAAAGAAGTGCACTAAGGTATCCGAAATGTGTCTGCTACACATTTCCTGTATACTTAGCCTTTCCAAACACAGGGGTCTTTTTTTATATACCAAAACATAAATGGTGTTTTCCTAAACTCAGTTCTCTTTCTCTCTGCTTTTCAGATTTAGAATCCAGCCTCGCTGTTTGTTTCAGCTTTCTGTTTATCTGTGAGGATAAAAAGCAAGCTCATTTTTTTTTAACAGTGTCATGATTCTTATTTTAAGTTTGAGCAGCAGGGAGATGGGGAGAGAAGAGAGCGATCGTGCCTACTAAACACATCATAATGAACTTTCTCATTGCTGCATCACACTTAGATTCATCACCATTATACTCTAATGGTGATAATTTTGCAGTCTTTTAAACTTAGCACTCCTCCTCTGTTCACCGCCCACCTTTTTGTTTGCATCTGCACTCGCCCTGCTTCTCTCTCTTTCTTCTTCCCAACATTTCTTCTTTCTCCAAACTCCTACACTTCCCTGCCTCTTCTCCATCGGCTCAGTCTTTCCCTCCTCCATCAGCAGTCGTAAGCACTTTCAACAAGTCTTTCAACATGAGGTATGAACCAACACTGCCCCCTAAAGGTTGAAGGACTGGGGAAAAACAAGTGAAGATGATCTGCAAGGTGGTCGAAGGATTTCCACCCATGGCTATGTTTATAACAAAATGCTTTTATCTTCTTTTTTTTTAACTTTTAAATAGCAAATGAAATAAAACAATCACTATGTTAGCAACACAGAGCTTTCAGTTCTAAAAATGAATGAGCCTTTAGGTTGCTTAAGATAAGACAAAGCATTTAATTTTCAAAATGTCGACGCGATGTAATATTTTTTGAAAGAAGGTATTGTTTAGCTTTTGTGCTTTTACTTGAAGATATGTTCCCTCTTTTCTGATGGTATCAGGAGCAAGCATAGAGTCTGATCTGTTATTCTTCACCAGTAAAAACATGCTCTGAATTTTCCTTCAGTTGACTGTCTGACATAACTTCTCTCAAAGAGATTTATAAATGTGAAGTGGAGACAACACTTGTTAGATAATGCTGCAGTTTAAAGAAGGTTTTAATTAAAAACATGCTGACGTCAATCTTTTAAAAACTGTGTGAAAATCCATTGCAGGTGTATGTCAACATTATCAGTGACACAAGAGAGATTGTTAGCCGAGGGAAAGGCTGTGATATGAAAATGACTTCTCTCTGAAACACTCTGTTTGAATTAATGACAGTAACCGAAATGTGCACATCTTCATCTGATGACAAAACCTGAGCCGTTTAAACTGTAGCATCTCATCTTTGCAAATACTGATTGAAGATTTGAAAGTTTAGTCTTAAGAAAGTTTCTTGAATTTTCCTTGTAATTTGCACTACAAAGTACATCAAATTTTCTGGCATTAATATGTGCTGATTTGCGGTGGAAGTGATTGTTTTGTTGTTTATTCAGCAAGCGAGTGGCTATGGCTTTGGGCGGCTTTTTTAGAACCATCTAAAATGAGGTAAATTATCTCAGATAGATGTGGACTTACATAAGCACTGGCATGGATTCTACTTTTTACACTCTGAGTTTCATTAACAGTGACAATTCTGCAGCATACCAATCACTTTTTTCATCAACCGTCTGGGTGCCAACCTGTTCACATCACGCACACTGAAACAGGGCTGGTGCTGACAAGAGAAGAACCATGAGTGTCACAAATAATGAGGCAAGGAATCTAGGAAGTGGTGTCGCTCCCAGTGACGTGTAGCAAGCTAATCTTTAGTTGTTTGTCTCATGAATGTGCACATAGTTTAGTTGTTATCTTAGGTTTTTTCTAAGTAATGTTTTGCGGTGCAATCACAAACATCCTAATTTCCTTTAGTACTGCATCGAAATTAGCATTTGCTCCTCCATGCAAAGTCCCGCTGTGTACTTTACCCTGAACCTCAGCTACCTACAAGTCATTGATATTCAGTATTCAGGGCAGTTTTCATTGCTCATGCAGAGTTAGCCCACCCTTAATCCCCATAGTATCTGTCAGTATAACAGTATACTGACAGAAATGTGAAGTTAGTAGATTCTGTTATGAAGTACTGCAACAAAGTATAATACACATCAAATACAGTTATTAGACATTAGTTGTTGCTCCATTAACTTTCTCTGTTACGATGGAGGCATTAATTATTCTGGAGACTCAAAGTGATACAGGGCATGTGAGAGGTTGTGTTGATTAAAGCAAACCTGGAATAACAGCAAATAGTGGCATAAGGCCACTATGTCCAAGAAGTCCATAGTGGTGGCATTATGCTGTAGTTTAAGTTAAGACAGATATAAGCACAAGAAGATTTAAAAAGGGATTGCCACCCCAAGTTTACAAGGCAGAAGCTTTTACAGTTTCCTGATCCTTGTTGTACTTCGCTGTAGTGGCATAAGCTTTCGCATAATGTTTATTTGTCTGTTGTAATCCTAATAGCTGTGACTGATGGTGTGAGGAAAGATGAGAATGTCAAATGACTCATCATCATAAAGATGCAATGCTAGGTACTTTGTGCAGCAGTGAGTAAGACTACCAATTAGTCAATCCAAATGAATCCTGCTGCTGGCAGTGTGTATTAAGTATCCCAGACTCAAGTCCCATGAATTACTAATTTACATTTTTCTACTTGTGCTTGTTTGTGAATCACAAGAACATTTGGATTTTGCAATTCAATGCTTTGGCAGCATTTTGTTTTCTGAGGAGCCAGCTCACGTAAGCAGGCGCTTGGATACTTGATTGGACTTGCAAATATAAAGGCTGTAAGAGATTAGCCCTTGCAATGTGTAAGACAACTGTGAACTAGCGGTTGGTCACGAAAAGCAGCAAAACAGATTCATGGTTGTTGGATAAAGAAATTAATCTTTAACAGATCAGCATGCCGCCCCGGACTCGTGCATATTCAGGCTGGTGGTGGATTGATGATGCTAGATTGCCCCCGAATATATTTAAGCCAAGTTATATCCCTCTTGCTGTGAGGCGAAAGTGTTTGTGTTTCTACCACCATGACACTTATCTAAGTCAAGTTAGAGTCTTATGGATATAGCCAATCTTTTTAGCTTCAGTATAACATATGCCCTGGTATATACGCAAATGCTGAACAACAAATACTGCAACTTTATCATATATTTCAGGACAGTTAGAAGCAGTGGTACTGCTACTTCCATAGTGCATAAACTGTTATATATAACATTGTTTCTTTTTCATCAAATCCCTCAAATAACATGTTCTGTTATGAATTATGTTAGCCAAAATTTTTAGCATAGGCTAGTCTTGTACAGTTCATTATTTATACTTGCTTATAACCAGTGCATCTGTTATGTTAGCTTAGGTAACAGCTACCTCCCCCAGGCATACCTTACATACTGTTCGAGTCAAATTTGACCTAATTTGACACTTGACAGGACTATAAACATCCTAAATGTCATTCTCCTATCCTGAAAATTGATTTTAGGCCCTAAAAATGAACCCAATTTTTTTTTTAATTAGATATTTTAAAATGTTACTCTACTGTACAGGTGCTACTAATACTTCAAATTCTTCCACATTGACCGACATATCTGTTCAGATGGATTTTATTTCTACCAGTGTGGGTCAAATCAAGGAAAATGGTAGTTTTAGGGAATCTTGAAACTGTACATGTCATGTCTGCATGTAATTTTTTTTATAGGACAGTGGTGATGGAGTTCAAGCTTGACCTTGACACTGTTAGAACTGTCTGTGTTCCCAATACATTTGCCCTGGTTCCCACAGAGTCAGGCACCTGCTGATTATTTAAGTATCATGGGGAGTAAAACAGCATATGAGTGATCATATAGTGCACAAAAGTAACAGAGATCATACAGAGTTAATTTATTCTGGGGCAACTGAGATTGAAAAGAGGGGTCATAAGAATATAAAGACACTTGAGCTGTCATTTCAGAGACTGTGGGAAGCATCTGACGGTCCCACACATGCATGTTTCATGCCACTGCTTTGAATGCACAGACTAGTTTGAAATAATAATGCTGTGTAAAGTATAAACACATTGAAAATCTTCTTTTTTTTCCAAAAAATTTGTCCTCAAAAAATTCACTGGGGAAAAAATTGAGTTGACATCATACAATGATGAGCTGGTCCAGATGTTTCTCAACAAGAAAAGGAAGGAACAGAGATTCTGAGTTCATCTCGTTCTCATGAGAAGGCAGCAGCAGGGGAAATTTCATGGTTTGGTCCAGGAATTGAAGCTGTAATATGACCACTTTCATACATATTTCAAGATGTTGGTGGGGGCAGTTTGAGCTTTTTTAGGCAGAGTTAGGACCCTACCAGCTCTGCGTCTGAGGTAAAATAGTATTATTTTACTATTTCCATATCGCCGTATATTCAATACTGCACCCTTTAACTACCAGTGCACTTGTTGCCAAATGCAGAGGTCTGATTGGGTTGTTCATTCACTTGCAAAAATCTGACAAATTGAACTTGGACAGAAAATTTGTGAAGTGAAATTATGCAGTCAGTGTGAACGGGTGCATTAAGAATAGCTGTTTAAAAAATATTTTTAACACAAAAAATATTTGCAGATATTTTACGTGTCCGGCACCTTTTGAAGTTCTGTGAATTAATGATGATAACTTTGTTATGAGAGTATTTATGTTATGATACAGCAGTGAGCACAGAGTTTGGTGATGTTAAAAATAAATCCCAAAATTTCCAGAATATTCTTGCCATTTCATCTTCAATATAATATATTTAAGCAATTGTAGCTGATATGTTTTCATGTCTTAAACATGATATTTTGTGTGATAGTGTTGGAAAAAAAATGTTTTTTATAAAAAACTCTCGCTGATCTCTGAAACAATGTTTAAGCAGTAATCATGCATTTATTAATGCCAGAAAGGCTATTTATACAAACCAAATAGAGCTGTGGTTCAAAATTTGTACAGATACTTGTTATGAAGGAATTCTTGACAGGGTCAAAACTGATCCAAACCATAACGTGAAGGTGTGAAATATGAACAGTATGAAAAAATTACGATTAATCAATCAAATGCCTGTTTTGCCCAAGTAATAAAAAGATGATTCTAGCATGTTGGTAAAAACAAAAAAGAAAACTTGCTAACACTGCTCATGTAAGTTACAAAGTAAGGCTGTGGCTGCAAACAAATGATCAAATGACATGAGCCAGCATGTTACTATTAAAAATGAAACAGTTTGATACAACTTTTTATACTTTTTGCTTCTATATGTCTGATGTAGCTGTCATGATTCGTATTCTTGTGGAGGTAGCTTATTGTGGTCACATATGTCTCAATACAGCGAGTATCTGTCAACATAACCAAATTGCAAGAGCAGTTCAAGTGTGTGGCAGAACAATGAAGAACTAGAGAAATATGGTAGAACAAAACAAATCCTTTGACTGTCACTAGAAATGTCGTTGCAACCGTATCTTTTCAGTTCCTTTGTAAGTAGAGTCGGAGCTGAAGCAGTCGAAGGAAAAGGCTGCCTGAAATCATTTCATTTAATCTCGTTTCACAATCATCTTTTTTTTGTCACAGCCAAGGACAGCATTCATTCCATTTTCCCCATGAATCACTTCACATTTCCAATAGTGCTAAGGTGTTTGGCTGTTAAACACTGATAGTAACCCTAATTACCTGCGCTCTCTAGACGACGTGGACTTGTGTGCTGTGTCATCTGTTCACATTGTAGATGTGCATGACCCCTAGAGGATTAGGAAGTGACCCTTATGTCAACAGTGACACTGTAAGACTGCCTAATGAGAAAGACATATACAGTGTGTGTGTGTATATATATATATATATATATATATATATATATATATATATATATATATATATATATATATATATATATAGAGAGAGAGAGAGAGAGAGAGAGAGAGAGAGAGAGAGAGACAGAGCGATGTGGAATAATGAACATTATACCAGCTGCGTGTAGACCCAATTACTGTCTGTGTAGTAAATGATGCAGCTCTAGTAAGAGCTGATAAATTGTACAGTGGTTTTAAGCAGTAGTTTAAAAGAGCATCCTATTGTTTTTACATGATTCATTCACAATTTATGAAAAAGTATGTTAGCTTGCCTCAGTCATACAGTGGCACAAAAGTCAAGATCAAATGTGATTATTTATTTTTTAATTTTGAGGGGAAAAAAATATGTTTGTTATGTCTTAATCTCAAAGCTAAGATACTGATGTATTGCAGACATAATGACGTCAACATAATAATATGTTTGTCTGTGTCTTCTTTAAAGACACAGACGCATGTTGACGTCATTTTTGTATCGAAACATAACTCAAAATTCAGCTGAGGTTAACAGGAATGGGATTCACATGTCTAATTAACATAAAGGCATGAGATGAAATATAAAGACCCCAGTTTTCCCCAGAAAGAAAAACACTTTAGGCAAACTGAAAAGCGTCCACCTTGTGGCTGCATCAAAGAAGCAGCCATCTGAGTGTAGGATACGACATCTGTGGAGCATCAGTGGGTGTTTTACTTCACAGTCAATCCATCTACAGTATTGATGGTGTGATGTTTCAAGATGTGTGAAAAATTTGATCTCATGGTGGCACTGATGAAATGTCAAAAGATCATCAAAGTCAATAAGTCAATAAGATTCATCTTTTTCCGAAGGTTAGCTGTAGAGATATTTCAGTCTGGTCTAAATAATAGTTTGGGACCAAACAACCAACTGATGATGACCAGTAGCTGTCATTTACCTCTCTAGAGACATCCCACGAGCACTATATAACATATCTGTTCATATGACTGCGAAATATGTGAGGAAACAGTGAGGAGTTTTGTAAGTAGTCTCAGCAGCTTATAATAAGTCAGCGTCTATATGGACTGAACTGTAAGACCTCAATCTAAAGTATTGCCTGAAACATTTGTAAATGTAAGCCAGACAGTTGTGACCTCTGGAGTCTCTGAAAGTAACTAACCGTATACAGCAGGGCACAAAGCCAGGTTTGTAGTGCTTGATTCAGTGCCAACATGACAGAACCAATGTAAAAGTTTTCTAAAATACAGGGGGCAATGGTGAAGAGGGAGCCTGCTGGGAATAAGCTCAACTGTTTTAAGCGAACAAAAGATATTTCTCTTTTATGTGATGGTTTACATCAGAGATGATAAAGCAGAGGTAAGAATGGTACGACAAAGTTCATGAGCTTAAGATTTGATTGACTGACTTGGGTTTGAAAAATTAAAGAAAATGGAGGTTAGTATATATTTACATCCTATTCTTAGAACACAATAGGTAAACAGTCTGACCCCTCATTAAAAGTGACAAAAGCATAAAACAAAGAAGCATATGTCTGTGAAGGTTCTCAGTCATCCAGGTCATGGTAGTCTAAGGAGCTTGGAAAGAAAAGCGTCTGGACTTCTCTAAGTTTCTTGAAAACGTTTCACCTCTCATCCGAGAAGCTTCTTCAGTTCTAAGAGCAAATGGTGGAGAGTCCCAGAATTTAAAGCCTTGTGGGAGTGTCTCCCAGGAGGGTCATGGACCCCCTGTTGATCCTCTACCTAATCACACGAGTCCAGGTGTGAAAACGGGTGTGGGTCTCAACCAGCCAAGGTTTCGCGTGAACCCATTGTGAGACCTATCCCCATTCTATCATGTGATTACCTGAGG
>VVHJ01045686.1:0-16433 GCA_015107715.1 Tylochromis polylepis
GGGGGGGCTTGTGGGTAATGTCTTGAAATGGGAATGTGGGAACCTTTTGCCACAAGCCCGGCTAGCTCAGTCGGTAGAGCATGAGACTCTTAATCTCAGGGTCGTGGGTTCGAGCCCCACGTTGGGCGTGAGCATTTTTAAAGAAGAAACACAAAACCAGAAGTCTTACAAAAGAGGAAGATCTGACTTCTTGGCAGGTAATGTTACAAATTGTACAGATGGCACAAGTTTGTTGTAACAAGTTATATACAGAGAATTAGCTGTTTGCTGTGGATTTTGATAGGACACCTCATATCCTTTTAACACTTCAAATGATGACAAAAATCCCAAAATAGCCTCCAATCTCACATTCAGCCTGGCCCGTCTGTTCCCTCCTCCTCTGTTGTCTCTGCAGGGAGTGAAGCGTTACAGTCCTATAACTGGCTGTGAGGAGTTCTACTACCCTCCCTGGAAGAGAGCTCTGTTCAGATGGCTGGTCAGCCTGCCCATCTGCCTCCTCTGTCTCTGCTTCGTCTTCCTCGCTATGCTCCTCTGCCTGGAACTGCAGGTTTGAGACCCAGAGCAACAGTGTGCAGGTTCTCTGAGACAAAATGAATTTAATATAGTTATGGTGGTGATATACATCTGTGTTTAATTCTACCCTTACTGAAATAAATATATAAGGAGTTTAACAAGAGAGGTAAAAAGTGAGAACAAATTTTCTTCAGACCAATAGAGTCCATCTTTATTTTATGTCATAAAGGTTTGGGGGTTTTTTTTGGTTTTTTAAATAAAAGTTATGAAGAATGTAAGATCCATGTCAACTGTTAGTCCTGAGATTTATGTAATGTGTCACTTTCTAAAACAGGTTAAACAGACCATAATCAACTATACCTCCTACCAGCTCACATTCATTTAACGGCCTTTTAAAAATAGCCCAGGGATCTGAGATATGAATGAACAGGTCATTAAAAATGTATCATACTTCTATTTCACCTTGCAGGAAGTGGTGATGGAGATTCAGGAGCTGCCTAGTATTACAAGATTCATTCCGAAGATACTTCTGGCCATGACAGTAACTGTATGTGACGAAGTGTACAAGAAGATAGCCTACTGGCTCAATGACATGGGTAAGAAGAAATTACATTTAATGAAGCGTACTTGCCCATGACCGTGATTTAGATTATGCACCTCTTTGGTATGTAGAAGGCTGTATGTCCTATTCTGCATTTTTTCTTTTTGTTAGAGGAAAAACTGCTGCACATTGAATAACGCTATTCTTATTTGCATTGCTTCACCTAGAAAACTATAGACTCCAGAGTGCCTATGAGAATAATCTCATCATCAAGATGGTCTTTGTGAGTCATTATTTCCCCTCATTTGGGGCTAAACAGTTTACCGTGAACGAGTGAGGGAGTGAGCGTTTGACTTTCTGCAGTGTTTTCTTCTTGTTTTGCAGTTTGAATTCATCAATTCTTACCTTAGCCTTTTCTACATTGGATTCTACCTCAAGGACATGGAGCGACTGAAGGAGGTAACCACAGTTTTCTTTATGTATCCAGAGATAAGAAAAATACTGAGTGAAAAGTCTTTTATGCTCAACACTGGGCACCGTGGCCCAAAGTAGCAACTCTACACTTGGAACTTGGCACTTTACAGTAATAATATTGTTGTCGTCGAAAATGTTGTCAACCAAACTGATTAACCAAAGGATTTTTTTCAGCTGCAGACAGCTAGTTAATTAAGCTAAAATAAGCTCCATATTTCATCTAGTATTTTGGGGCTTTTCACATGAGCTCATTTCCATTTAAGTCAGAATGTGGAAATAAAACATTACATTAATGGCTGTTTCCACCATATAATGAATAAATATAACTTTATCTGATTTGTTATAACCGTTGTTGCTTTTAACTTTATATCTAATTCAGGTTCTGCCACAGAGACAAAAACTAACAACCTCAAACCATATGATCACATGACAAAAATGACTTGAATATTCAAATTTGCTTCATAATTCATAAGGTTCATAATTCATATATATCATTATGATATTATATAAATATTTCTTACAGTGCCAGGGTTGCACTGTGTGATGTCAAAAGCTAAGCAACTTGACTTTTTATTGTTGTTTCCTCTTGAAGGGGTGTTTTTCCCAACTGGAAACTAATTAGTCCAATAACACATGAATGCAGCATTACTAGAAATACTTCTTTTTCATTAAAAAAGCAATACAAACAAAAAAAACACATTTTATCCCCAAAATTGTTATTATTATAATATGCTAATAGTGTGCTATTAACATATTATATTATAGTAAATAATACTGCTGTCTTGTAGCTTAACCGTTTTTTCTAATGTGCAAAGGTTACTTACATTAAGGCATTTTGTTTGAGTGAGTGTACATAGAGTCACGTGGCAAAGCCAAGGCTTACCATCTCCGCTTCTGTGTATATTAATGTGTGAGGCTACAATGCAAAGTCACTGTTTAGGAGAGAGATTTATTGTTAGTTGTGAAGTACTGAATAAAGGTCTTCAGCTACCCCCCCCCCCCTTCTTTGTATTTTGCTAATACAGTAGATGCTGTGATTTATTTAAATGTGTAAACATAAATTAAAGTGCAGTATATGCAGCAAAACCAGAGTTTGTTCAAACAACCTCGAAAGTCAATAGTTGGTAATATGTCTGTGAAGGTTCTCATTCATCCAGGTCATGGTAGTCTAAGGAGCTTGGAAAGAAAAGCGTCTGGACTTCTCTAAGTTTCTTGAAAACGTTTCACCTCTCATCCGAGAAGCTTCTTCAGTTCTAAGAGCAAATGGTGGAGAGTCCCAGATTTAAAGCCTTGTGGGAGTGTCTCCCAGGAGGGTCATGGACCCCTTGTTGATCCTCTACCTAATCACACGAGTCCAGGTGTGAAAAAATAGTTGGTATGACCACTTTATTGTTCAGTGCAGCCTGAGCTCTCCCAGGCGAGCTTTCTTCAAGTAGTCATCAGGAGTAGTTCTCCAGGCTTCTTGAAGGACATTCAAAGATCTTTGGATGTAGGGTGACTTTTGTTCCATTTTCTGTCACGATGATACTGTTTCGGATACTGTCCATCTGCAGTAGATTGTTTTTAAGCCTGGCACTTGGCATACGAAAAGAAATTGGTCAGGTACAAGGACTGAGTGAAAAAGCTGCCGGCGGCTAAAGAAGAGCTTTGAAAGACCTTTAGAAAGCCTCGAGAACTACTGATCCAGACCACGTAAAAAAAGATTACAAACAAGTCTTCAATGACATCCTATTCCTTTCTGAGTCCCAGAGGGATCCCTGTCAGTCACAGTGCAAACGGTGCAAAGGGGATGTGACTCCTCAGACGTAAAATATAAAGAATTGACGGTTGCTCAAGACTTTTGCACAGCACGGCATAATAATGAAACACTGCATTTGTTGCCCTAAGCTTTAGATCATACAAGATAAAAGTTTTAACAGCATCACGCCCAATTTCTTGAACTAAGCACCAGTTTATTTTGAATCCCAGTGTTTTGTTTTTTCCCTTCACTCAGCAGTGACTGGGTCTTGCTTTGATGTCATTCTTACAGTCAGCACAGTAACAGATGCCGTCCTTCTCTTCACAGATGCTAGCTACTCTACTGATTTTCCGCCAGTTCTTACAGAACATCAAAGAGGTCCTTCAGCCTTACCTGTATGAGCAAAACAAGCTTGGTGTATTCACCCCAAAGGTGCTCTGGGAGCTTCTCCAAGCCATCGTGCTCAAATATGGCCGCCTGGCTCTGGGAAAGGCTCAAGCTTCAATGACATCCTATTCCTTTCTGAGTCCCAGAGGAATTCCTGTCAGTCACAGTGCAAACGGTAACCCAGAGCCAAAGAGAAGAGGGGATCTGAAAGCAGGATTCAGGCTGACAGAGGAAGAGTGGGACATGACCGACAGTGCCATGAAGCAACGTAAAGTCAGCTTCACTGAGAAGGTCGACTACCAGGATGTCACAACGGAAACGCAGGCAGCGGATGACAGCTCCCTAGAGGACAGTCCCACGCTAGTGGAGGAGGGCATGGATCCGTCCAGTATTTTTGATAGCTGTGATGAAGACAGTGATTGTGAAGTGCTGCCTCAAGTATGTGGTCTGCTTAATTGAACTGTTTATCAGAGTTCATTGCTGCTTTGTATTCTCGCCGTATGTCTTTAAAATGCAAAAGCGACAGTTTTTGCTTTAATAGGTAGCGAAGGTCTCTCAATACTCTCAATATTACTCTGCGGTGTTTGAGAGTCATTTAACTCATGAGATCACAACTAAAGTATGCACTGCAATGCTATAGAAGTAAAGCTCCTGTTACTAGATTAGCATTCTAATATTTGCTTTAGCAGGACACCAAAGAGAATACAACCACGCCCTCTTCGAAGGAATCGGACTCTGTCTGTCAGAGGAGGAGGAATGTGGGGGAGGGCAATGATGACAAGAAATCATGGATCGATCCACCAGAAGAGCCAAAAACTGTCACTCTGACCCAGGCCGAGATTGAGAGTTGTATGCAGACATACGAGGTAGGACTACACTTAAATTCATCCGTCCCCATGAAAAGAATTTGATATTTAATAAAAATTTTGTTGCTTAACGACAACTTGACCCCAACAGGACACACTTCAGGACTACCAGGAAATGTTCATTCAGTTTGGCTATGTGGTGCTTTTCTCTTCTGCGTTTCCGCTGGCGGCCATGTGCGCCCTTATCAACAACATCATCGAAATACGCAGCGATGCCCTGAAGCTCTGTACCGGTCTGCAGAGACCGTTTGGTCAGAGGGTGGAGAACATAGGACAATGGCAGGTCAGTGTGTCATGCTTTGAAAAATGTCAGAAAAGCCTCCAGGCTCCAGTGTGTAAAGCAGAGGCATCTGATAATACATAATTGTCTCTCCGTGTGTGTCACCAGACTGCGATGGAGGCCATGGGCTTGATAGCCATTATAGTTAACTGCTACCTGATCGGTCAGTGCGGGCAGCTTCAGCGTCTGTTCCCCTGGCTTAGTCCTGAAATGACCATCATCTCCATCGTCTTACTGGAGGTATTTGCAGTCATGTCGATTTGGCAGTGAAGACTTTTGTTTGTTTGTTTTTGTAAATGTGAAAAATGACATTTTCTTATATTTATTGTGATTTTGTAACTGCAAATGATTGACCCAGCTTAATCAAAGAACGCCAAACCTCACAAGAGTGTTTTGGTATTTGTATGACATGTTCTGTCTATAGAAATATTAAAGACAGGCGGGAGGGGGAGAATGCTATCGTGCCTTGATGGAACTGTGTGTTGAGAGTGTCCCTTTGTGGTCTTGGTGGTTTACAGCACTTTGCAATCCTCCTAAAGTACGTCATCCATGTTGCCATCCCTGATATCCCTGGCTGGGTAGCAGAAGAGATGGCCAAGCTAGAGTACCGACGAAGGGAAGCTTTCAAGGTATAACTGTGTGATAGCTTGAAAGACCTTCGGCCAATGTAAGGCTTGCTGTTGGCTGCATACTATATCATGTTTTTGTATAGCTCTACATTTGTGCCCCTTGAACTCATGGTGTGCATTATCCAACAATGCACACCAGAGAAGCCTTTTCTGATTGTAATGAAGTAACTGTATGTGTTTGCCTGTATAGTCTTGTTGTCTTGATGATAAGTCTTTGTGATAGAGAGAGCAACACAACTATGAGCCCAAATGGAAAAAATCTAGATATTAGTATTTATGTTTGCATTTCATCACTGTTAGTGTGTGTGTGTATATATATATATATATATATTTCAAATGTATAATATTTCACTGTGTGTTTCTATATCACTTAATCCCTCATCTTCTCCATCTTTAATGTCAAACCTCTCCCTCTTTAGAAGCATGAGCTGCAGGCCCAACAACACTTCCAGCAGCAGCTCAGACGCCGGCGTGAAGAAGAAGAGCTTCAACGTCATGCTGAGCTGCAGGCCGAAGCCCGTCAGGAGAGTGACTGCCATAAGGCAGACACTCAGCACCAGCATCACCATGACAAAACACAAGGAAACAAGACAGGGGACAAGCCCAAGAGACCAAGCTCTCTGCTGGGAAACAACAATGTGATGAAGCTTAAGCAGATCATTCCTCTCCAGGGGAAGTTCTCCTCCGGCACGTCACGCTCGCCGGCTCAGTCCCCAACGGGAGGCGAAGCAAAGCTCCCGGGATTTCTGAAGTTCTTGAAATCACCTGAGGTGAAAAAAGAGCCAGCAGTGGCAGTTGGAGCCACGCAGGGGTCAATGGTGTCCTCTTCAGCTCCCCCTATTGGCCAGGAGAGGTCACAATCCCCCAACCGGACATTCAGTCCTGGGAAGCTGTTCAGCTTCAGCAAATCAGAGGGTACTGTGGTGTGCGCGAATGGGACACAGCTGACCACCCAGGCGCCTAACACTCAATCCAACAAGGTTGAGTTAAACACATCCTCAGAGGAATTACCCTCGAATGAGTCAGATAAAGGAGAATCGAAACAACTGACTGATTTAGAAAGCTCCAACTCAAAGACTTAATAAACGATCAGCAAAACCAGTGTATTATTATAAAGTGGAGAGCACCACACAAGTGGCACTGATGCACCTGCACTGTAGGAGAACATTAGTCATGAGGACCACATGTAAAGTCAGCAAGGATTAGACTTTCACACTTCATGCAACTTACTTCTCACAAAGCATTAAACTGTATCTATTAACACTCCACTATATAACTTCCATGTAAAAATGTACAGTAAGCATAACTCCTTGAATGGAGCTTGAGTAACCTTTAAGGTTCAATTACTGCATGAGTGGTTTTCAACAGCACCAGAACACATATTGATGTGACGGACCCCCCCCAAAAAAAAATTTCCAGGACTTTATCACCAATGAGCCCTTTTGTCAGAGGTCAGGAGGAGCAACTTCCCATTCTGCATTTGTTTCTCCTTTATCTTGATGCCTGTGTAAAATGCATGCTGCATTACGTGCATGCATTACTTCTCCATCATGTCTTTTTAGTTGTGAAGCACTTTTAAAGCCATTGTATTCCTCCGCAATAGGTCAGATTTATTCACTGTGACCATAAAAAAAAAATAATAATTCTATTTTTCTTAACTTTGATTTTCTATGAATTATTTTACTACATAAATTAGTGAATGTACTTCCTTGATGCAAATAAATCTCACTTGAATAAACGCCCATCGAGAAATAAAACGCTCACTGTATGACCGACCGTGCTGCTGGGTCGATTTGTTTGCTGGATGTAGGGCTCGAATTAAAACGCTCATATACATTCAGAGGCCAGTTTATTAGGTACACCTGTTCAACTGCTCGTTGACTCAAATAGCTAATATATCAGTCACATGACAGCAACCCAATCCATTTAGCCATGCAGACGTGGCCAAGATGAACTGCTGGAGTTCAAACTGAGCATCAGAATAGGAAAGGAAGGAACACTGAATGTGACATGGTTGTTTGTACTAGAGAGGGTGGTCTGAGTATTTTGGAAACTGAGCTCATAGGTAGGCAACAGTAACTCAAATAATCAGCATCTCTGAATGCACAACATATCAAACCTTGTAGCAGATGGTTTACACAGCAGAAGACCACAGCGGGTGTGATTCTTGTCAAGAAAAGAACAGGAAAGTGAGGCTACAATTCGCAAAGGCTCACCAAAATGTGACAATAGAAGATTTGAGAAATGTTGTCAGGTCTGACGAGTCTTCATTTTTCCTGGATGGATCAGTCAGAATTTGGATTAAGCAACATGAAAGCATGGATACAGCCCGTCTCAGTGGTTCAGGCTGATGTGCAATTGTGTGTGGGATAATTTCTTGACACACTTTGGGCCCCTACCAACTGGAATGCAGTCTGAAAAACCTACAGCCTACCTGAGTGCTGTCACTGACAATGTCCATCCTTTATGTCCACAGTGTATCCATCTGTTGCTGACAAATCTGCAATAATTGTGTGATCCTATCGTGTCAATGTGGACCAAAATCTCTGAAGAACGCTTCCAGCCCCTTGCTGGATCTGTGCTGTGGAGAATTCAGGCAGTTCTGAGGGTACAAGTGGGTCCAACCAATTATTAAAAGAACTGTACTTAATAAAGTGGCCATTAGTGTACTCTCTTGTATAAACATGGTGTTAAAAGGTATAGCTTTCAGGTGCCAAGCTATAAAAATAAATAA
The DNA here is from genome assembly GCA_015107715.1 of Tylochromis polylepis. NCBI lineage: Eukaryota > Metazoa > Chordata > Actinopteri > Cichliformes > Cichlidae > Tylochromis > Tylochromis polylepis. The sequence continues at coordinate 8,163 of VVHJ01045686.1, forward strand.
GTGTTTAAAGTGTTGTATATTACCTGCATATTTGCATATGTATACATGCAATCAGAAAGAAGCATCTTTCTTCAGTTTCACCCAAAGACTGGCTGCTGATTACTGAGTTATCGTCTTTACTGTATGTCACAGAGCAATCTATACAAGAACATCCAAAACTGACCATACAATTATACAATCAACTCAAAGCAAAACAACAAACTTAATCAAGTGATGGGATACAAACCATAAGACATCAGGAGAAATGGGTGACTGCCTGTTTCGGGTTTAAAGTAGTACTTGTGAAATCTACGTGTACTCTCGTTCCACTGACCTGCACAAGCAACTGAAGTGAACATTCATGAGTCAGCCACGTTGATAAAACCCCTGAAAGATGAAAAGCACAACATCTTCATCGTGCCGTTTCAGTGTAACGTCCTGCTGGAAACCTCGGGCATTCATCTGGATGTTACTGTGATATCACCCACTTTCTCTTAAACAAAGTGGGTGTTTAAACAAAGTACGTGAGTGGATTAAGGACAGCACTTGCTTCTGGCCAAACATCAAACTGCTCAGGAACGGCTCAAGCAGCACAAATAGCCCAAAGCACTGACTCATCCCTTAAATTCCACACACTCAAAGCTGTTGCACAAGGGGGATCTACCTGACATAAGGACAGTTTTAATTTTGTGGTTGGCGTACACTGTAGCAGGTTAAACTTTTCGAAAAGTATTCCTTTCCTAAGGTGCAAAAACTCAGCAAATTAGTTAAATGTTTTTGTTTCATTTACAGAAACTCTGGCTTGTATCCCTATAGCATAAAAGTTGACTTAACAACATGAGCTAGCCTGGGGAAGACAAAATTGGAGTGAGTCTTGTTACCTGATAAAATGGCCAGGGCAATTGCAATACACATACTGTACAAATATACAAGATCTGCAGAGCCTTGGGAGGAGCTTCACTCTTTACATGCAGCAAACGCAACGTATGTACCGAATCTTGTTGATCCAAAAACATTTCCTCAACATGGCTCAAATGACTGACATATTTAAGCACATGAGAACGGCACATTTAAAGCTAGGGCGCTCAGCAGTCCCCCCCCCGCCCAAACATTAGTATGGCTAAAGTGTAAATTTACACATATTATTCAGTAAAATACTGCACTGATGGTGTCATTACAACGATCCAACTGCAGAAGTATTAAGCTGCTGAGATTTTAGCTACAAAATATGTACACATAAAAATTTGCATCCTCTAGTATAAATATTGGCTTGGATGTTTTCTTACACTAAAGTCTATCCAACTCTGCAGTGCTTAATCTTCCTCAAACACAATGTAAACCAAGGGGCACCCTAAGACGCAAGTGGAAACACACTTCCACATAAGGCAATAAATCATTATTGTTATTATTCATCGAGAGAAAACAAACATTTCTTCGAGCACTCGTCTCTGTTCTGCAACACAGCACATTAAAACAAACCCTGAATCTAACGCTAAATCTAAACCACTAATAACATGCTTATTTCCACTTATTGTAATAATAGTCATCTTTAAAAAGATTACCTAAAATGACATTTGAACGATTTCTGCGGTTACTTAATTCAAAACTTTAAGTTCCTGATTGAAAAATATCCACAAAGTCATCTCACAGCACATGCACATTTCAGATATGTGTGAATTACTGCAACTGTAAACCTTTAAAGGGAGAGCCCAAAAGCTTTTCTTTTTTTTCTTTTTTCTTTTTAAATCCCTGGCATCTTTAAAGAAAAACCGCATGGGTATAAGTGGAATAAAACCAGAGGGACTGAGCAATAAGGAGGTAGATGTTTGATCATTTTAAGACTACTATGAAAAAAAAACAAAAAAACAAACCTATGAAGTAGACGTATGGCCTCCTCAAAGTGAAGAAAACAATGCATGAAAGCAGTGAATAAACTGTGGAAAAAGGTATTTGGTTAAGGAGGAGCTCTGAAGTCAAGTCCAAACATTAGGAACAACTTGACAGCTGTGGTCTGAAATGTGTCAAACTGCCTGTGCAGCTGTGGCAAACGTGTTTGCAAACATGTATTTTGCATCGGCTCGTGCATTTTGTCCGAGTGGGTCAGTCTCTACTCGGAGAATCGACGGCGGAGCAGCTTATGAAGCTTCATTCGGCTCTCTGTTGTCTGTTCTTGCAATTTTTCGAGGCGGCGCCGTGTTCTCCCCTTCTGTTTGTTCCTGTTCTCGCTTTTTTGCCGCATTCTGATGGAGTAAGGAAAAGGACATTAACCACTGAACTACGACACAATATCATAGACAATATAATTAGCACAAACTGCTTCCTCGATTTGGTGAACGATATTTGAAAGCCTTTACCTTCTTATCCCACTGTTGATGTAGATATCGTAATAAGATGTTTGTCTTCTCTGTGACTATGACTGAGGAACAGAAACACAGATGTGATCTGATCACGAGAAACACAAAAGCACACAATGCAAAAAGAAAAAAAAAATGTAGAAATGCAAAATAGATGTTTAGAGTGTTTATGTAGGGCAACTTTTGGGGAAGATGCAGACATCAATTTTTAGGGAGTAAAAAGAATTGTGATATCAATGTATCAGCCAACAATCTCTAAATGCATAAACATGTATACAGTATATTTGAGTCAAAGTGAAAATGTGAAATGATGGGCCATCTCCAACCATATAGAGCATTTCATAAACAATTTTATGAAATGCTTGACTGCACACCATTGTCTGCTCGCATCCAATGCCTACTGCTGAGAGTAACATATTAGACACCGTATACAGTGCTGTGAAAATGCATTTGTCGGCTTCCTGATTTCTTTGTTTGCCCCCCCCAATATTTGTCAAACTTACATGTTTTGGATCAAACAAATTTTAATATTAGACAAAGACAACCCGACTAACTGCTTGTTTTTAAATGATGATTTCATTTATTAAGGGGAAAAAAAAAACGCTATCTAAAACTACCTGGCCCTGTGTTCAGCAAGAACTACAATCAAGTGTTTGTGATAACTGGTAATGACTCTTTCACATTACTGTGGAGTAATTTGGCCCACTCTTCTTTGCAGAATTGTTTTAATTCAGCCATACTGGAGAGGTTTCTAGCATGAACAACCTGTCTTAAGTCCAGACTTTGACCAGTCGACTCCAAAACCTTTGGGTTTTGGGGTTTTTTTTGTCTTTTTGAGCCATTCAGAGGTGGACTTGCTGGTGTGTTCTGGATCATTGTCCTGCTGTATAAATCAAGTGAGCTTGAGCTTCAGAACACAAAGTCATGGCAGGACATTCTCCTTCAGGATTTTCTGGCATAGAGTAGAATTCATGGTTCCATCAGTTACAGCAAGTCGTCCTGAAGCAGCAAAGCAACATCAGACCATCACACTACCACCACCATGTTTGACTGCTGGTATGATGCTGTTTTTATGACATGCTGTGTTAGTTTTATACCATATGTAACGGGACACTCCTGGGAAGGTTCACCACTGTTTTCCCGATTTGTAGATAATGGCTCTCATTGTGGTTCACTGGAGTCCCAACCTTAGAAACAGCTTTGTAACCAAGATTGACGGATGTCAATGACTTTGTTTCTCAGCTGTTTCTTTAGATTGTTTTATAATGTGTTCCTTTTTGAGATCTTTAAGCCTACATAGGGGTTGAGGTAATTACTTTTTACTTTTTCTTTTTTTTTTCCCCCCCCCACAGGGCTAAGTAGGCTTCCCTTGATAAATGATAGGTTAAAAACTGAATTTTGTATTTACTCAGTCATTTACCTTGACTAATATTAAAATTAGTTTGATGATCTGAAACATGAAAGTGTCAAATATGCAAAAAAATAAATAAATACAAACCAAGAAGGGGCAAATGCTTTTCACAACACTGTTAAGCTGATACTGATAAGCCTATGACAAGTTGACATCAGTCCAAAATGTATCAGTCTGTGAGAAAGAACGTTAAAGCCTAGAGGCTTAATAGAAATTTTGTTGCTTAACGACTGGGTGTGTACTTACTCTGCTCTGAGGGATAATCCCGAGTTGGAAGATACACAGATGGTCGACGGTTCTACAAAAAAGACAGATCCAAGTTAGTCTATCATTGCTTTAACTGCTTCAGACATCAATAGTGGCATCACGACATGACAAAACGTTCTTGAGGCCAGATTAGAAATGAAAACATCTGAGAATAATGAGAAACACAAGCATCACTCACTGAGGCTTTGCACACAGAGTCTGCGTGGAACCTGCTGAAGTTGTTTTTGTTGTAGACGGGCAGTCCCTTCAGGAAGTCTCTCTGTATACAGAACACAAAAATAAGACGATAAACACTTAAGTGTAACTGCAGCTGCGACACACATATACTACCAGATGGAGAACGCACTTAGGTAGGTTGCACAAACAACTCCTGCCCTTCACTTTTATCAAGGTGACGTATTTGTAATGTGACAGACTATTTACAGCACGTCCCAGTTGCTTACAAGAGAAGCAATTCGACGAATAGCAACTTAAACAATTCAGGAACGAAGTATCTATGAACCAACCTTCTCCATTTCTGCCCGGGTCGTGCTCTTCGTGTGTTAATGAGCAAAGCACGGTGAGGGTGTAAACCAGCAGATGCTACTGTTTTAGCTAGCTAGCTACTAAGCCTTGTTTTTATCGTAGCCAAGACACCGAACTGTTTACCCGGTCGACAGCGTCTGCTACGAAACATAAACTACGTTTGATATGATCGCATCGCGTCACTTCAGTCAGGTAGAAAACTGCCACTCGTGTAACTACAAAAACGCCGAAATTGAGGGTCTTTTTGGCCGCCAACTTGCTACTATTTCAAAACTCCATATTTGTTGTTCGTCTCTTAGGGGCGGTTATCTTCTGATATGCCAATGAGGTAGGCTCCTCATTGGCTGAACAGTGGCGGTTCTGGAAAAAGAGAGAAAGGACAAGGCGCCGATTGGCCAGAACGTCATGACGTAAAACACAAATTCCCCAATACGCCGCAGGTTATGGACGAGAGTTCTCATAAAAACAAAACTACTTTCTCCACTAGTCCTCCCGCTCGTACACCGCTTATCAGCTTCTGGGGAATCAGCACACAGAGGGAGAGAGTGTGAAAAACGCAGATTATACAGCAGCATAAAACAAGCTATAATAATAATAATGATAATAAGTTAGCGATCAGACTGATTACTAACGTGTATATTGAGCTAAAATGAATTACAATAATGGTTTAAGAATATTGCAAAGGTATAAAACTGTAATTGTTCATGCCAAAAGAGCTACCTTTAAACTTATATTTAAAGCGCTACAGCACAATTAAATTAATTTAAAAAGTTTAAAGTTAGTTATAACATTTCAATTCATTTCAGTTTTCTTTAAATAGCACTAATTCACAACAGCAGTCGCCTCAAGATGCTTTATATTTTAGGATAAAGACCCTACAATATTAGAAAGAAACCCTAACAATCAGATAACCCCTTAAGAGCAAGCACTTGATGACAATTTCATGGAAGAACTCCCTTTTAACAGGAAGAAACCGCTGACGGAACCAGGCTCAGGGAGGGCCAGCCATCTGCCAAGATTAGTTAAGTGTAAGAGGAAAGAGAAGAAAGCAGAGAGAGATAGGACAAAAGACACAAAAAAGAGCCAGTGAGAAAGAGCCAGAGTTTAATAATAACTAATGATTAAATACAGTAGTAGTCAATAAACATGCAGAGACTAAAAAGAGATGAGTGAAAAAGAAACACTCAGTGCGTCATGGGACGCATTCAGCAACTTAGGCCTAAATAAGGGAGGGTTCTGAGTAACCTGATCCAGCTTTAACTCTAAGCTTTATCATAAAAGAAAATTTTTAAGCCTAATCTTAAAAGTGGAGATGGTGTCTGTCTCAGAAATCCAAACTGGGAGCTGGTTCCACAGAAGAGGGGCCTTGAAAGCTGAAGGCTCTGCCAGTTTTCTATATAATACCTGAAAGCATGCTGTTGGGTTGACTATTGAAGAATACCTCATCATTTTCTTTTGAGGAACTCTTCGCTTGCTTTTGTAGTATGCTTTGGGTCATCATTCATTTGCACTGTGAAGTGTTGTCTTCATAAATGTATGAACTAAGTCAATGATTCTCAAAGTTTGGGCTGGGGACCCTGGTGGGCTGCGAAGGTACTGCAGGTGGGCCGCAGCAATAACAGAAATTCAGTTTGAAATTAAATCAGGATGTACAGTTTCATATTTATATGTAATATGAATTAAAATTGGTAATGGTACATAGTTTGTGATATTACTCTGTACTCTGACCTTAATTTACTGCTGTATTGAATTTACTGTATTGTATTGAAGTTTGTGTCCCAGTGGCAGGTTGGTCACACACTGGCCTTAACACTTTGAGTATGACTGAGTAGCATTAACAATTTATAACCAACAGCCTGTGTTGGTCATGTTTTTTAAATACATTTTTCAAGGAAATAAACGACCTTCTCTTGTATTTTGATTATTGTAAAGATTTAAGACTGGGTGGACCCCAATGGGATTTTCTGGCTTTTAAGTGAGATGTAGTACTCTTGATTTTGAATATGGCTGAACTGTTTTTCAGTGTCACTCTGAGAGAAGGTTTTCCTAATTTTAGAGATATTACGCAAATGAATGAAGGCGATCCTATATATTAGTTTAATGTGCTCACTCTAGGACATATCATGGTCAAAAATGAGACAAAGATTCCTCACGGTGTTACTGGAGGCCAAGGTAATGCCATCCAGAGTAGGTATCTGGTGACAGACCATATTTCTAAGATTTTTAGGGCCAAGTACAACAACCTCAGTTTTATCTGCATTTAGAAGCAGGAAATCAGAGATCATCCAAACCTTTATGTCTTTAACTAGTTGAATTGTGTCATCTACCTTCGTGGCTTAATAAAGCTGAGTGTCATCTGCATACGAATGAAAATATGAACATTTATGCAGTGTTTTCTAATAATGTTGCCTAGGGGAAGCATGTACAATGTAAAAAGTACCGGTCTTTGCACAAAACATGTGGAACATGACTAATTTGTGTGTGAAGACTCCCCATTTATGTAACCAAACTGTAGTCTTTCAGTGCAGTCCAAAAGCAACAGTGTGTTCTAATCTCTGTAGTAAAATACAGGAAATACAGGAAAACATAGAAATGAGTTCACTGTCAGAGGCCATAAGAAGATCGTTCGTACCTTTCACTAGTGCTGTGCTATGATGCACTAGATCCTGGCACAAACTCTTCAAATAAACCATTCCTCTGCAGTAAGCTGTCTAACAACTACTTTTTCAAGAGGGGTCAGTGGGGTCTAAAAGACAGATTGATGGTTAAGAAGAAGACATTATTGAAGTACACTAAGTAAATATCAGCAGTTTTAAAAGTTGCTGTTCTTATAAGCACATCTGTGGGATGGTTGTGAATATTTTTTCTTTAATGGTTAACATTTTATTTGTGAAGAAATTCATGAAGTCATTATTAGTTAAGGTTAAAGCAATTTTTGGACCAGCAGAGCTCGGACTCTGTCAGCCTGAATACAGTGCTGAAGAGAAACCTAGGGTTGTTCTTATTTGATGAATAGTAAGATGTCCTAGCTTTACAGAGAGCTTTTTTTTTTTTAGAGCAACAAACTATTTTTACAGCCTAAAAAAAAAGATCTTCTAAATTAGTCAGATGCTATTATCTCCTCCGCTTACATGTTATCTGCACTAAGATGCATGTTTGAGAATTATACTGTTACATTTAACAAACCAGCCCTGGTTTCCTTGATCTCTGAGAGGCCACTGAAAGGACGCACTGCAACCCAAACGGCTTTTTTCAGACTTTATTTTAAAACTTCCGGAAGTGGAGATCTGCTCCGGTGCAGTCCCCACCAGCAGTCTCAATGGTGCTTTGTGTGCAAGGGAATTTATACAGCCAAGCCTAATCGTAAATTTAACACAAGGTACAATGGTTGTATATGTACATGCACGCCTGCAAGTGTCCGTGTGCGCGTCCCCGTGCGTGCGTGATTGCCGCCAGTACCAGGGGGTCCCATCCCACTCAAAGACAACCCTTGGGGATTTTCCATTTGAGGTGTGGATCTCTTTGTCTCAGCTCAGCTACAGGTAAAGAGGGGGAAGGGTCTCCTAATTTATGACCCCCTGCAGTTCCACTCTCTGTGTGAGTGTGTGTGTCTGAGTGAAACTCTGTAAACTAACTGCTTTTATCTAATTTACTTTTAGCTAAAGTGAACTACAAATATCTAATTCAATTCTAAATTGTGAATATGAAATATAAATTCCTGCACTTGTTAAAGTC
>VVHJ01045692.1:0-20499 GCA_015107715.1 Tylochromis polylepis
TTCCCACTGTCGCCAAAGAGCTTGCTCATAGGGGGTCATATGATTGTTGGGTGTTTCTCTGTATGTATTATTGTAAGGTTTAACTTATTATGTAAAGTGCATTGAGGTGACTATTGTTGTGATTATGCGCTGTATGAATAATGTCTAAAACTAAAGTTGCTACTTGAGGTGGTATGTGAAAATATTTTCATAATAATGACGTTTTGAAAATTAAAATTTTGTGTGGAAATATATTTCTTGTTGTTAAGCAAATACTTGAATGAACTCATTTTGTTCAGTAATGGATTAGGTTATAATTTTATCAGAAAACAGTACAGTAATTTTGGGTGTGGATCACAGGGTAAAGAGTGGGGGTCACCCAGAGTCAGAATCCAGTGAGATAACTGTGTCACCTCTTAAAGTTTTCCTGTAATCTGAGCTCAAAAATAAGAATATATAGAGTGCAGTAGAGTAAATTGTGCAAAGTTTAATATTAATTTTCTGGAAAACCGTACAGTAATTTTGGGTGTGGATCACAGGGTGAAGAGTGGGGGTCACCCAGAGTCAGAATCCAGTGAGATAACTGTGTCACCTCTTACAGTTTTCCTGTAATCTGAGCTCAAAGATAAGAATATATAGAGTACAGTAGAGTAAATTGTGCAAAGTTTACTATTGATTTTCTGGAAAACCGTACAGTAATTTTGGGTGTTCATGTGCATAACTGCTAAAGAACCCAAATATCTAATCGACAACTCACACAGCAGCTTCTCAATGCAACCTCGGTAAAGACGAGCTGCTGAAGTTCAAGCCGAGCATTAGAATGGAGAAGAAAGGCGATTTAAGTGACTTTCAGCGTTTCTCGGTGTCAGATGAGTGGATCTGAATATTTTAGAAACTGCTGATCAGCAGGGTTTACAAAAAACGGCCCAAAAAAGAGAAAATATCGTGTATTTAAAGATGCACAAGATCATCTCTGAATGCACAACACAGAGGCTGCAGCAGAACACCACACCAGGTGCCAGTTCAGTTTCTGCTGCGACATTCAGATGCTTTGGTAGCATGGCTATATCTCGCTCTCCTGCATAGTTACACATTTTCATATTATGAAACGAGTTGCAAAACAAACAAAGGCACACTAATGTTGCAGAATTGAAAGGTTGCATGCAAAGAATCTGCAGTTTAGTGCAGGACAAACTGATGAATTTACAGTAAACCACTGTGTTGGACTATTGCACACTGGTTGTAGTGTTTGGGGTCAGAGTTAGGTTACATAGAGGGTAGCAGATATTAATATGAATTTCAGCTGATGATGTTTAGATTTATTCACTGAACTCCACTTTATACTAGCTGTATACTGTCAGTTGTGTATTTATTATATTTCTTGTGTAAATCTAAAAAGAGCAGTAAACCTCAGAGAGGCAGCAGCAGCCCAGGTCCGCTGATCACAGCCTACACACTAAGAAAAGCTAACAACAGAAATAATTGTAAGTTGTGATTATTTCCCTGAGTCCCACTTTAATCCCTGTCTATTTTCATTTCCCTGTTTTAGGTGTGGGACCAATGTAGGCAACAGAAAATAGAGCTTTTTAAAAAAAGTTCTCTGCTCATGTTGTACATAACTGACTCCAGCTGAGTGTGTACTCAGGAATGAATGTTCATTAGAATAAACCTTTAGACTGAAGTAAAGTTCACATTTCCATTTACTGATATCATTTTATGACAAGAGTACAGCACGAGGCTAGTTAGCTTTGCACAAAAGTAGCTGTTAGAGATGTCCTCCAAGGAGCTACTGTTTACTTTCTCACTTCATCATCATTTTCAGTATTGTACTTTTTCACTTTTACTTGAGTAAAGAAGTTGAATCAGTACTTTAACTTTTACCAGAGTATTTTTCAAACAATAGCGTCTATACTTCTACTTAAGTAGAGAATGTCTGTACGTCTGGATATGTCCTTCAAAGTGTATACTAAACAAATAGGATTTCTTGCATTTGCCCAATATCTCTAGAATTAGAAACATCCTGTCTCTGAGTGAAAAACTACGACTATTTATTTCTCCTCGGCTGGACTGCTGTGATTCATCATTATCACCTTCTGTTTATGGAAATGCTGCAGTGAGCGTGCTGACAGGCACTGCTGGACTGAGATGTTCTCAGTGCCCAGTGAATCAGGCTGTTTTACAGCCTTATTTAACGGCCATTCCTTTGATGAACTCATTGTAGAAATAGCAATATCTGGCTCTGGTAGCTTTCCAGGCAATGACCGGATAGCTTGATAGGCGGCGGTAATGCACCGTGGACGGATGCAAACTGCCATTACCCCCCAGAGAAGAAGAAGAAGAAGGAAACGCTCGTTGCTTCTCCCTGGAACAGCTTCTGCGTGTTTTACAGGGTCAGCATGGATTTCGCTGAAGCTAAATCAGAGCTGAAGCAGCTGCTGGGCAGACTGAGGCCGTCCGAACTGACACAGCTGCTGGGCTGGATGAAAAGCTCAGGTAAACACACTGCGCGTGTAGCGTGGGCTTCGTGGGTTCATGGCTTCAGCGGGGGACTTTCCCACACTCACACTCTGCAGGAGTGATGCAGACAGGGGGACAAGTCGTTGCTTTTAAGAGTTTGTTACGTCTTCCCTTCATGCTGATAGACCAGCACCACTATACCAGCCCACAGACACTGGCCCAGTATAACACACACTCTGCAGCCCACAGACTGCCTGCAGACCAGCACTGCTGAGCCGTCATTTCCCCTTTACTCAGAAGTGTGTGTGTGTGTGTGTGTGTGTGTGTGTGTGTGTGTGCGTGTGCGCGCCTGGTCAATGCCTTCTTGCAGATGAGCTGGAGGACGAGCTGCTGGTGGATAATGGGAGGGTGGTGCTGCAGAGTATTGCAGACGACCTGAGGGCAAATGTGCCGCTGGATGCTATGCTGTCCTCTGAGACCGCTGCCTACAGTAAGGTACTGTGTCTGAATACTGAATAAAACTGCTGCCAAGTACTACAGAGGACTGTGTACTGCTGATCAGTACTCCTGCACCACACTGTGATCACAACCTGACTTCATTAAGGTCTTTATAAATTAGGAATAAAAGTCGTATTACTGCTTTAGTTACTTTACAGTAATTATATTTGGAATAATCACATCTATGTTTGGCCTTTTTAAATTCAGTTTTTGAGGCATAATAACAGTGTTAATATAAATATACATTTTTTTTGTCTTTTTCAAGAATCGTTCATTTTTTGAGCCTTTTCTAGATTTAAAAACATGTTTTGGAGAAGAATCTTCTATTGGAGTATTCACGATGTATCATACTTGATTTGGCAGTTTTTTGAATGTTGGATGAGTTTTCTGACACAGAACAAAGGTGTTTGTCTCCTCCATGGATGTTTCAATGACTATGCTACAGAGCCACTCCCACACTGTGTTTAATGTACAATTTTTATTTTACTCCAATATATATTTGACTCTTAATACACTTAAAAAAACACATTAGATATTTATTCATACTATATAATATTTTTCTGTGGTTGTTTTCAGGCTTACAAACATCTCCAAAGCTTTCTGAAGTTTAAAAATATTCTGCCATTATATTTACATATTTATTGTATCTTATTCTGAGAGCTGTACAGTGTTCTCCTGATGTGGGGGTCCACGCTGCTAGAATCAGGCAGTCTTAGTGGAGACTGCGGCTCATTAAAGATGTTTGCTCAGCTTTCAGAATGTTAATGGAGAGAGGTGTGGTGATGATGAGGATGACGAGGAGGCTTCTGGTATGTGTTTCAGATGCAGCAGCGGTCACAGCCGACGGTTCACGTGGATAGCTTCCTGTACGATGACGAGCAGGTGGACTCCCTGTGTGAACGGGGGCTCATGAGCCGGACCTACTGCCTCAGCTGTGGATCCCGCAGGACTGCTCCGCTGGGTGGGAACACATCGCCACTGCTGACCTTTCTTCTAGGTTTCAAGATGAAAACAATAAAAAGAGTTCAGGTCTACATGTTTAGCAGCTCACTGGGCTCCTTATGTTATCCTAGTAGCTGTAGCTAACTGAGGCTGGGGTTATATTCCCTGGCACACTCACATGGACATGCGTGTGAAGAAGCCACGTTAAGGAAGAAAACCACATTACTGATCATTAATCGTGGATTATTGATGAAACTGTATTTCAACAACAGCTGTTGTTTAAAGACAAACTGCCACGTTTGCTGTACCCTCTGAGTTACTGAAATCTTGCTTCACGATCAGTTTTAGTAACAAGAACACACAAACACGGTGTGGTGGTCAGTGTAAGGACGTGCAAAAAGATGGTGCAGAAGGCTACGTCTGCTCAGACGAAAAAACGCACAAACGTGGAACATGAACTGGCTGCTAACGGACAGATGCAAGGTTATGGTTACAGCCTCGTGCAATATCTCATCTACACGAGGCACTTTGTACAGGTACAGCAAATGTGGCCGTTTGCCTTGAAACAACAACCGTAATCTCCACATTTCCACTTTAATCTCGAAATCTCGACTTTCTTGTCAAACTGATCAACAATGTTTTTTTTCTTAATGTGGCCCCAGTACTCCGTCGTACATGGTGAAAAATATGGATGCTGCTACTTTATAATCTCTGTGCATCACAATTCACTGGAAGAAATGCAGTCACCTGCACGGGGCTTCTTCTGACGGTGCCTTTCATGTTACTGCTCCACTTTCAGCATCCTCGAGTCAGTCGATGCATAAGGTGATGGACGTCAGTGCGCAGAGTGTACCGAAGGTCAGGCAGCTGCCAGTCCCGTTAATAAAACCGTTTTCTGTTGTTGTCTTCTCCTTTTGCAGACTTCATCTCTCACTCATTCTCTGTGACCGAGCTTCAGTTCCTGTTCCAGTATGTTCTCCCAGATCTGACTGGCCGGACACTGGTGGATGTAGGATCCAGACTGGGTGCTGTGCTGTATGGGGTCAGAGGTCAACACACACACACACACACACACTCCCTCCCTCTGTTGCTGTCATGTTTTCATTCCTTTAGAGGACATTACAGTGACTGTCCTTATTCCTAATAAGTCGTGCTGTAGAGACTTGTTACGTGGCTGCAGCAGGAACAAGAACAAACACTCAGACCTTTAGTCTGAGTACATTTTTGTAACAAACAACAAAGTAAATCATTCAATTTAATTTAACAAATGAATAAATTACTATGAAATAACAAATTGGATGATAAATGACTGGAAACCAAAACAGTCATGCAGTTAAAAATAACCAGTTATAACTTTCTTATAATAAGTCAGCACTCCTTAAACAAATTCATAGTTATTGCTTTGAAATCTTTCACATGTTGTCTTTGATGTGTGTGTGTGTATGTGTGTGTATTCAGGGTTACGTGTACAGCTCAGCGTCTCAGTTGTTGGGCCTGGAGATCAGTGAGGATTTCGTCAGGCTGCAGGACAACATGCTGCAAAAATACAAGCTGACTGACCGAGTTCAGGTTTGTTTCTGTGTGTTTGCGTAGTGAATCTAGTCTGCTCGCCTAGAAGAACGCTCAAGCACGAGTGGTTTCTTCTCTCCACAGGTCCTCCAGGCCGACGTCTGCACGCAGGATATTCTGCTGCAAAATGCAGACGTTGTTGTCATGAATAATGTCTTTGAGTACTTCATGGAGCCCGAGCAACAGGTCAGGTAAGTATACAAAGAATATAAGACTGTGCCCTGCAAGGTGGAAGCTTGGACAGTGCTGAATTTATCTTGTGTTTGGATGTCTCCGTGAAAGTTTGATCTTGGGTTTCGTTTCTGTTGAGAGGACATGCTGACATGAACTAAGGATCTTACTAGAACCAGTACTTGACAATAATCCCAAAGTTCTGAAGTACTTGTTGAATGTGGGCAGGCGTCTTTGAAGCCCTTAGGCACATACAACTGTGCGTACAGAATCATGGGTCAAATCCAGTAAAAATCTCTTTGAAAATTTGCTGACTTTGCCCCAAAATAAGGTTTTAGTCATCTGATGTATGTGCACAATATGACAGCATTGGCTTTTGACGCTAATGTAAAGCTCTGTTGTGTGCATGCATCAGTGAAACAACATTATGGGCTGATATATTTCCTGTTTTGACTGTTCATTTGTAGGCAGAGGCTGGACAACCTCCATATTTACCATTTCTGAATTCTCCCACAGATTTGTTCTCAGGAGTTGTCTCCACCTCCTATAATGCCTCTTCTCTCTGCACATGCAGATGTAAAGAATGTACAGCCTTGAAGGGAATGATGGTAATGTTCTAATCAGATTTGGATTTTGCTGTTATTGCCTGTGCATGAAAAACGTTGATTATAAATCACACAGAAATGCACAAAAAAAGATCACAGAAAGCCCAAATACTGATAGCATTGACTAATAAAACATGGGCCACTATGATGTCACCCTTGGGTTTGTGAGGTATGACAAGCAAGAGGTGCGTCTAACTGTGGGAGTGGTGCGCTCCTGTAGAGAACAAACTTGTCATTGTCACAATCACAGCCTGCTTTAGTGTAATTAAAACATTTTGTGTTCAAACATGAAACTAGTGACAGTTTTCTCACTTTCACACAGCTTCTCTGCAACCGGACTTCTTTGAAACCATAGTTGTCTCCCCCTGCTGGCAAAAAACCCCCCCGCAGGTTTAAGGCATTTCTGTATTGGCTTCACTTCTAAGAGGGTTGTAAGAAGTGGCATTATTGAGTTAGCAGGGTATGTTCAACTCAGAGTGTTCAGTGTCATGAAGGGGCCTTTCTTTTGATCTAGCTGGATCAGTAAGGCAGCTTACTGTGACGACAGAAAGGACTCTGAAAAACTGACTGCTTCCAGCTTAATTAAAAGGTAATACAGCTTTATACCACAGTAATGAAGCCCAGCTGTTCCAGTTACAGAAGCACAAACTCTGTCACTGGAAGTTCACTGTATTAGAAAGTCTACAGTTTTTTTTGTTTTTCTTTTTCACTGTTGGAATTGCACTTACAGTTAACTGCAGAAGTTAAAGTTAGAAAACAAGATCAGGTGTGCTTGCAGGCTACTTATCACCAAGCATACTGATTGACTCAGAACAATGAATGTAATTGTGATCAGCTTAAATACTACATGTCCTTTATTAAACTATAGGAAAGTACCCCTTAGTGTTTGAATGGAATGAACTTTAAAGTTTCAGAGCTTGAATCTGCAGCCTTCAGATTAGAAATAAACATCAACACAATCAATACATTAACTAGAGTTTTTATTTGACCTCTCAGTTGAGTGACATTTTTGCAGCATTACTCTGTCATCCTGTTTCTATTCTTTATAGATCTATTCCTATTGTAATGTCTGGTTGGGGTAATCAGGGCTCAGTTGTGCAGTTTTGTGCAGAAAAAGAGTCACGTGACTCGTCAAATGTTCCTTTTATGTGAGCACACACAGAGAGGCTAAGGTAGAAGGATAACTGTTGTGATATCTGTAATCTGTTACTGGCTTTTTATGTTTTGTCGAGACGTGTGAAGCAAAGAGCGGGGCTATGTTGAACTTTCTTTATAGTATACCCTTCTGGGAGCTATATCCATCTTTTATATGAATACACATAAAAAGATTTATAAAAATGCATGCATAAATCATTGTCCTGTTGGATTATCCACTTTTGACCAAACTTTAACTGTCAGACAGGTGACCTCACATCTGACTCTAGAATACTCTGGTATATAAAAGAGCGTGCAAGGTGAAGAAGCTGCACGACGAACCCCAACACCATCATGTGTTCGTGCCGCTGTGCTGTGTTTGGTTTTAACTAAATGTAGTGCTGTGGATTATAGACGCACATCTCCACTTTGGCCTCACCTGTCCAAAGCATATTGTTCCATGCCACCATGAGAACATGCTTTCCCCTGTCATGCATGTTCAGTCTTTTTCCAAATGTACATGAACTTTTAACATTCAACATGCTTACTGGAGGCCTGTAGAGTCTGAGATAATCCTCAGATAACCCTTCCCAGACTAACAGGCAGCAGATATTGCTTCTCTAAGATCACTGCTGACAGCTTTCATCCTTGGCAATGTGTTAACACACACCTAAATGTCACAGACATGCAAACTGCCCAAACCTCTGCTTTTATAGAGGTGCTCACACCTGTTGATCACCTGATAAAGTGCATTCAATTAGCAGCACCTAGCTGCTGTTGCACAGGGTGTACTTAGAACTTCACACAGTCTTCCTGCAAATTGGATGAGCGTTTATTAAAAACAAAAACCAATGATGTGGAGTGATGTGTCATGTTTTGTAGTTAGGTTGTATTTTGTTCATTATAAGACCTGCTAATGAGCAGGTCTTATAATGAACTGATTGTTCTCAATCTACTAAGAGTTCATGAAAAGAATCCATGTGCTGCAAAGGCCCAGTCAAAGTTTAGACTTCAACCTGACTGAAATTTTGTGGTAGGACCTTAAGAGACTTTAACTGCACATAAACAAGACCTCGATGAACTACGTGAAGAAGAATGGAGACCTGCCAAGGACCGTGTGATTTTTATTATGTCCTGATATATAAAACCTTGTATTTGGCGTGGCTGTACAAACAACATGGACACCCTTCTGTACACTCTATCAGATGCACACAGTGATGATGACTTTCTGTTTTCAGAGCATGGAAGTTCATCATGCAGAATTTCCGGAAGAAGGGTTCTCTGCTGGTCACTGTTCCCAGTCTGCACGAGAGTCTGAATGCCCTGCAGGTAAACTCCACTGGGCTCTTTCAGGCTGACTGACTAATGTTGCCACTTCATACAAGTGGACAGTAAATGAACTCTAACAAACTCTAAAAACTGTGTTGTGACAGATGCAGGAACTTTCTTTCCCTCATGGATAAAATGACCGCTAATATCATGCTATCTTGGATGAACAAAGCAGTTCTTGGTCTGTTCCTCAGTGTGTGTGTGTGCGTGTGTGTGTGTCTGTCTGTCTGTCAAGCAGGAGGTGTTGCAGCCTGACTGGGTGGAGGAACTTCCTGTCAACTATGATGTTTACCTGGGCAGAGACACAGACCCCGATGCTCTCAGACAGATCCACCTGTACAGGGTCATCTGATTTGGACTGGACCTGTTTGATCCCTGATCTCAGCTGAAATAGTCTTGGCTAATTTGTACTCTGAACTGAACTGGTCAAAAGTGAGCTAGTTAAATCCAAATCCAATTAATTAATTCCATGATCTGGTTTAAACTGGTTAGGAGGGGTTGAAGTTATCTGGGTTGGTTAGAGCTGGACTCTTTCTACTCTTTCTACATTTTTTTGGAACTGGTGTGGACCGCAGGTTGTACTGCAGGCATATCAAAGAAACTCAGGCTTTGTCTCATTATTTGAGTTGCACTTGTTAATATTATATGCCAGTCAATCACATATATGTCAATCACAAATATGGACAGATAAGAGTGGCAACATGATGAAAGTGTCACAGTGAGACTTTCTCCAGTAAATCATACATTGAGTCACAATGGGAGTCCTGTTCATCCCACCAGAAAACTCAGTAAATACCACTTTCCACAAACCAAGGCCTAAAGGGTCCTTCAGAAATGGTATGTGCTATTGTTGTCAGAAAACTGACTGGTCTTATTGTGGGGCTGTCTTGTGTATTGATATAATGTTAGTGGATCCTGCTCAGAGCAGGTTAGAGATGCAGAATAATCAGTATGAACATACCATGAGTCAAATCTGTGCATCTCTTGTAGTGCAAGAGTTCATGGAAAAGCTGGACCCAACATCACAGTTAGCCCTTCACAGTACACCGTGCTGCCACTCAAACATTCTGGAGACACAGAAAACTGGTGGTGCAAGTGCTGGGTTGAAGTCAGAATATAGAAATGTAATGCAAGGAGTCACTCTACATCACAGGTGTCCTGAAACTGTTCCATGTGTCCCTGCTCCAACACACCTGAATAAAATCAGTAGGACATGAAGACTCTTTAGACCTGACTGCATGCGGGCGGAGGTGGCAGTTCAGCCATTTGTTACAGCAGCTCATGAGTGAATGAACACTCAGACAATGAAGGTGTGATTGAAGTGCTGACTTACAGCTTTAATTTCATTTTGATTGCCATAAATGTTTAAGAATGACATTTTCAGAGGCCTAAAAGTACTTGTCAATAAAGATTTGTTTAAATTCTTGAATGAAAATTCTTTATGGCCAATGACTGCCTGAAGTCTAGAAACCATGCTCATGATAAAAAGCTGGGTCTTCTTCCTCAAGATGCTCTGCAAAACCTTTGTTTTACTGCAGCCACTGCAGTTGTGGACTACATATAAAATTGCCGTCCATATGTCACAATCATTTCAGAAGTGGATCAATCTGTCTGATTGTTGGAAACAGTACAGCATCAGGATGGCTGAGTGTGACTCAGGATTCAGGTTCTGGTTCTGTTTAGAGAGCAGATATGAGGTTCACCCATGTTAGCACGTTACAGAGTGGACTGTGATTTCTTAAAGGAATGCTCTGCAGGTGTGTGTACACGTTTCATAAATTGTGCATGTCTTTTTCTGGTTTTGTGCTCACATGCATGTTTAGCATGGATCCTAACTGTCATAGAATTGAGACCCCCCATCAAGGAATCAAGTTACTGTGTTTTTTCTTTTTTTGGATCTGAAAAAAATCCAAAAGGTTTCATCTTCTTTTATCTTTCTACATTTTTGTTTAACAAAGCCAGTGTTCCCAAAAGTATGTTACTTATTTTTAGAAATGTACTTTAATCAATAAAAAGGCACCAATGGCATGCATATAAGAGTCTATATAAGTACTGTGTATAAGTGTCAATTATACACCACCGCTAATATTTGGTTGAATGCTTTCAGGATGTTTCGTAAAGTCCACAGTGGAGCTTTAACGTGAAAGCCGTGGGAGGAGCGTCTCCTTGACGACACGACACTAACAGTGGGCAGGTAGCATGGCGGAGCCGGAGACTACGCGGGTGTTCGTCAACAACGTGGGCTCGTACGCATCCAGACACATTGCTAAGGTAACGTTGGTAGTCTGTACGGACTTGGTGAAAGTGTGTGCATGACGCTGTGCGCCAGCTCACACAGCAAAACCAAACAGGAATTATTAGCTTTGGTTTCGAGCAGAGCTAGCAAACAGCACCTAAAAGGACGTTAAATCAATGTCTCAGCGTCATCTTCAGTTCACTGACTCTTATTTTCATCATTAATCACGTTCACATCGTCGGTTATTACTCAAACAATTATTTTTATCCCTACTACCGTCTCCTCCCACTGCTTAAACCACCTGTTTTCAGGCACAAGAGTCGAGTTTCACGCATTTGAATTACGTCATTCTGATTGGTGGATTATGTTTGAGGCGTTTTCACAGACAAATGGCTGAAGGTGATGTGAAACGTCCTGCTTGGAAATGGAGTTACTTGCATTTTCACAATGTCATGAAACGGTGATGACTGTGTGTGTGCTATGTGAGCTGGACTTACTGTAGGTATACAAAGAAATGTATTTATATATTTATTTTCAAAATAAAATGCCTACACATAGAAAATTACCTGGATTCCCAGAAAGATTTTCTAAATAAAAGCCTTGAGCCACCCCTCATTTCTTTTGCTTTCAGGGAGCCAGACTTTCTTGTAATGTGTTTTGAAGTGGACTTCTCCGGGGTTAGGGTTAGGCTTTCAAAGGTTTTTTGTGACATTTGCTGCGTTTTACGTGTTTTCCATCCAGTCTTTGTACCTGAGGAACTTTCAGAGGAACTTTTGTGTGTGTGTGTTAAACCACTTAACACTGACCTATGAATCATTCAAACTTAAAAAAGGTACCTAAATCAAGAGAAGACCCGGTGACATGAGAACTTTGCAAGGGATGAATTTTAATTGTATTTTTAGGCACCTTGTTACTAGCAGCCTGTAGCAAAAAACACATGATTTGTTCCCTGTTCTTTATCTGAATCTATAAAAACTACCCAGGGTAACAGTTCTACAGTCATAAAATAGTATAATCCACACAAGTTTATCAAGCATTTACTGGTTTATTTACAAAAGAAAATTCAGGAAAGTCTGTGAATCAGTTCTGCGGTGTGTTCTTGGATGAGTGAGCACTGAACCCGTGTCCATAAGTCATGGATTGGCCTCCGTATGGCCAGTGTGGGAACAGTGTGGGATCGTCATACTGATGATGAGAAGAAAAGGCAGCCAAGATCCAAAGAGCTTGATATTTCCTGTAAGAAGCACAGAGAACTGTTCCTGAAGACTACTTAAAGAAATTACAAGAAAACGTAGGAGAGCTCAGGCTGTGTTGAACAGCAAAGGTGGTCATCTTTGTTTTTGTATTAGGTCCTGTATGAAAGTGTGGCTGGAGCTGCCGTTAACACAAAGTCTGATGTGGAGGCAGAGTTGGTGTCAAACCATAAGAGGCGCTTCCAGGTGGTGGGAACTATTTCAGATCTATCTGATGAGGACAGGCCTTATGTGGTTGAGCAGTACATTGTAAGTAAACACATTTCATGAAAGGCTGTTGAGTAAAGTTGTATACTGTGAATAAGCCTTCGCCTTTCATTTAAACTTTAAATTGAAGACCAATTTTCTGTTGTTGTTGTTGTTTTTTTTCAAGCATCTGGACAGAGAGGAGCTCCTCTCCAAACTGATGGGCTGTGATGTTGTTATCTACAATGTTACCCAGCATGCTGATCAGGTGGAAGAAGCTCTCTGGGCTGCATCAGGTAAGTCTGTTAGGGATCCCTCAGGCTGTGTGTTCAATATTTACTTATAAGTACAAATTCTTGTTGTTTGTATTTATATTTATTATTTATTTATATTGTACTCTGTATTTCATCATATTGTATATGGTGAACTTTATGTGTAGTACTGCATTTGGTGTAAATTGAACAGTTTACAACCTTGTGCTAGGTTTGATAATACCAGCCTTGTTTACTGATGTTGGTATGTTAGTGAATACTATGGCATGTATGACTTACTGATTCCACTGGCTGATATTTATTGGTTATGCTGGCTAAATGTTAAGGAGGTAACTATAAAACCGTTGTTGTTTTTTATAGTGGTTCTCTTGTTCAAATTGGTAATGCACTCAGTGTACTCAGTCCAGAATTTAACAACTAGATACAGCCATCATTATCCAAACAAAGCTGAAGCCAGTAGTCGCACTGCGCCCCTGAACATTTCTAGATATCAGCTGATCTTTGCTGTGATGCAGTACAGTTGAGGAGCTATGATAACCAGGTGATGGTCAGGTAAAATCACAGCTAGTGAGTTGTTGTGTTTGCTGCCTTCACACAGCAGCTCAGGCAGCTCCCTTGCCTGAACCACACAGATTATATGTGACGTAGGGAGGGACACACTGTTCCATCTGGTCTGAGCTTTTTGGTCAGAAGGCTTGTACGAGCTCTTACCATGTGGAGCTTAAGTCTGAACTCTTTGATAGTTTTGTCCAGGTCTCTTTACACTCCTTTTTTCACCCTCCACCCAGTTGAGGTATATGCCGCCCCTGCCTGAGCCTGCTCCTGCCAAGTTCTCTTCCTGTTGAAAGGGAATTCTTCCTTCCCTTTGTCACCAAGTGGTGGTCCCAGGGTATCATCAGACTGCTGGGGTTCTCTCTCTAATATTGCATGGTCTTTACTTGATTATGTAAAGCTCTTTGAGGGAACTGTTGTTGTGAACCAGAACTATATCAATAAAACTGATTGAAATTGGAATTGAAAAGCTCTCTAAGCCATCACAAAGGAATTTGAGGGAATTGTTCTTCTTGTTTTCACTCATAGCACTTCACAATGAAATGGAGCATTTTTCTGGGCCAAAGATGTTTATCCTCATCTCCACGGTCATGACCTGGGCCTGCAGCAAGCCAGCTGATCCTGTAAGTATATATAACAGAAATCCGATAGCATTATGCATTTGTAATATCTGTCCTTGTGACAGGATGATCTGGAGCTTCCTTTCACTGATGCGATTTTCTGGAGCAGAAGAGCACATCCCAATTTTGCACAGCACATTGACTTGGAGAAGAGAGTAGTGAAAATGGGCAAAACTGTAAGTTTTTAACAGTTTTTTAATAACAGACACTCGACGGAGAGGTATCTGAGTGTTACGTGTTTGTTACTTTCAGAAAAGAAAGCTCTTCTCCACATACGTGGTGGCATCAGGACTTCAGTATGGGATGGGAGAACAGATCTTCCACTACTTTTTCAAGGTAAGTTTTGAAGCCTGCACTCTACAGTTAGGATGAGGGATAGACTGCCCTTGAAAGTCAAAGGCAGGTTAACACCGCAGATTTGTTTTATTGTATTTACACCAAAATATGTGATTGCCATAACTGAAAAACAATGCAACGCAGGAACTTCAAACTAATACCATAGGTGTATCTACTAAACCTCTCAGATAGGTTTGAATATCAGTGACCTCGACCTCAAGGTCAACGTCAGAGGTCAAGTTTTCTGAAAATCTTATGAATGTGATATCTCAAGAAGGAAGTCACCTGGGATTTTCAAGTTGATGCCATAGGTGCAACTAGCAAAAAGACGAGTTCAAAGTCACCTCGACCTCAAGGTCAGAGGGAGAGAAACACTACATGTATAAAGCCTAAATGATACAATAGAGCCCTACTCGAAGAGCTGTCGCGGCTGAACGCTGTCTGTGAAGCTAGATTAAGTTAGAGTTCTTACGATACGTGTATCGCCATCTTGTCCGAGTAGAGAATACGATCTCACCGGGTTGGTTGGATTAGATTATGCTAGCTAACGAGTGGCAACCAATGACTCAGTGGAAAACTCAAAAGCACTTTTTTGTGTGTGTGTGTGTGTGTGTGTGTGTGTGTGTGTGTGTTTTCAGTGTAACCAGGTACTTAAGCAGTACCTGGTTACACTGAAAACAAGAACGCCACCTGTTAACGTAAATGCGGGGGTTTGTGCAGTGCTTTATGAGGACTGCATGAAGGACTGGGTGTTTGAGCCAGGTGCACAGAGGTTCACTGAACCAACAAGCTGAAGACTGATCAGTGCGCGGCCTTGTAAGCTGGCAGGTGTTTTTGCTGCAGAGGTGGATGTTAGAATTCCTCGTCATGCTTTGGTAAAAAACTTAATTAGGTAACTAAATTATGTTGTACAGTGGTTTGGTGTTGCTTTGCTTGAACAAGATCTCTACTTATCTTCTCACTCTACAGTAGGACAGAATATTGGGGCAACACAAAAAAATATATTATACCTGTTTGAGAATTAAAGTCAAAATTCTATTTCAAGAAAAAATGAAAATACCATTTTGAGAAAAAAAAAGTTTTTACAGTTGTTGTTTCAGGAAAAACGCCCGTGACTGCAACCATCTACAAAGTTCTTTGTGCATTAGTAAAACTGCACCACACAGTCTGTTTGAGTTATAAGGAAGTGATTTCTCTTTGAGAACATAAACACAATGTGGTGATAAGGACACTGAAAAGACGGTGCAGAAAGCTGCGTCTGGTCAGAAGGAGGAAAATACAAACTTGGAAGTGTTGGCCGGATTTGTGCAAAATGACTGGCTGGCATTGGACAGATGCATGGTTATCGATGGTTACGCTCTCGTGCAGTAAAGAGGATATATGTTGTATCACAGGACACGATAACAATTTATCTCACTAGCTCATCTAAACACAAAAAACTATTCAGTTCTAATTAGGTGAAAATGACCATACAAATATGAGTAACTGCAAAAATGTGTATTTATAGAAATCGTGGCTGGGAGAAGATGAAATACCCGTCTTTGGAGATGGCAAGAACATCGTTCCCACGATTCACATCCATGACTTGGCAAGGTTGGATAACTACTGCTTCATTCTGTTTATACTAAACAACTGAGAGCCTGAAACAGGAAGTCATTGAAGCAACAGGAGCTGAACTTGCCACTGCTCGACCTGATCGTAAAAACTGTTTCTTCTCACAGAACATGAGTGTGTTACTCTTTGGTAAACTGTGGATTTGTTTCTTTGTTCCAGTGTGGTTTACAGCGTGATTGAACGTCAACCAAGACCATATTATTTACTAGCAGTGGACAATTCTAAGAATACCTTGGAAGAAATAATCAAGGTGTGTCTGACAAGTCATCAGGAAGCCTTGCCAAAACCATAGACGGTATAAAAAATGGACCGGGTCTGGAAAGTGAAGCCAGTGTAAAACTGCCTGTGACCTGTGATTGGGAAATATACTTCCATATAGAGTGTTTGGGGAAATGGCTTAACTTAACCTACGTAAACACTGGTTTCAGATAATATTGATTAAAACAGGAAGTCCATTTTGTAAATTTTTCTCTTTCTGTGTCTGAAAGGAGGATTTTTCAGTGTATGTTGATTGGGTAATGACTTGTGATTGAAAGAGCCTTTAGCCAGTGAGCGTGTGGCTTCAAGGTCAGCTCCACCCTTGATCCACATCTGGTTTCAAAACCCCCCAGAAACACTCAGCTAAAGGCTTCATAACTCTACACAAGCTAAAGGGTGGCATCAACACTGACTATGCCCAACAAAAACCTTGTTGATGATGATCAAAAATGAACGCAATCAATCCTGTCACAAATACAGAACACATACGATGACGTCCTCAGTGGCATCCACAGGCTGCTGCTCCTGTAAACTGTCCAAATCTGGAGGATTCGCTGATAGACTTGGGCCCGTTGGGTTTCATTATATTTGTGACACTAACCTGTGTTAATATGAATGATTGATATGTTTGTGTATATCAGACAATGACAGAAAGATTATGTTGATTCTCCTCCAGAAAATCGCCTCTTTGCTTGGACCAGGGAAGATCCAGAAAAAGCCGTCTGAGGATGCTTTCCTCACCAAGGATTTCAGTGTACGATGTTCCTTTTTATATTGTGTTTATCACTTTTGGGAGTGTGTGATGTGTGGGCTGTCAGTCAGTTAGTCATAGTTTTCAAAGAACTGAAGACGAAAAACTTTTCCTAAGATCAATGTGATTGTTATTTTTTGACATTCATTTGCTTGCTTTATTTGTGAGAGCTGCAAAATTAGCTTCAAGCCAATATGTGTGTGTTTGTTGTGAGTAAGAATAAACATATTGATCCTCCAGTGGGGCATGGAGAGGTGAAGAAATGGAAAAATGAGAAAAGGAAAAGAAAAAAAGCTTGTCCAATATACTGAAGTATTTTTTAAGATATGTTGACACTTTTTTATTCCAACAGGTAATGGAAATTGATTCTATACTGGTCAGTCTTCGCATGGAGGCTGCTTACATCAAGAAACTTTTCTCTTTCAACTGGTTGTGCCAGTTTGGTCTGGTGGAAAACATAGACCTGGTGGTGGAGGAGTTCCGGCAGACCCGGGGATTGCTGGTATGCGGTAAAACACATATCACACTTGTACACATACAGTGTATACGTTTCACTGGCTAATCTGTGTGTTTGCAGCCCATTCGTCTGTGTGTACTGGGTCCTCCTGCAGTAGGCAAAACCACAGTGTCCAAAAAGATCTGTGAGTACTACCGACTCCATCACATCACAGTGAAAGGCACCATCTCTGAGACCATTGCCCAGCTGGTGAGCTGTTACTTTTCTCCTCTAAGTCAATTAGAAATGAGTACAGCTGTAGGCATTTTAAACTGCTTTGCCTTTAGGAGCATGCTGTAAGGAATCCTGATCCAGATGAAGAGAAGTCCACACAAGAGGCCCAGGAGCAGCTTAGCATGATGAAGGAAAGTGTGGAACAGAACCGAGGTACGGGTCATTTACTAAACGCTAGCTGATCATTTGCTCACTCAGACGATTAGCTTCAGATCATGAGGTCTGGATGTTTTGGCACATGAGTACTGACTGAAGGCAGCGTGTTTATTTTTCACAGTGCTAAATGTGAGGGTAATTTCCATTCACCCAGATTCTAGTTTTCATTATTAAGAACCAGAAATTTGTTTGTTTTGCGTTTTTAATTTGTTAAAAAGTTGTTGTTGTTTTTTTAAATATATGTTTGGTGTTTGTGACTAATGCAGCGACTGAAAGTG
The DNA here is from genome assembly GCA_015107715.1 of Tylochromis polylepis. NCBI lineage: Eukaryota > Metazoa > Chordata > Actinopteri > Cichliformes > Cichlidae > Tylochromis > Tylochromis polylepis. Next base: position 17,927 of record VVHJ01045692.1, read on the forward strand.
TCAGGAAAGCAGCCAGCACACACATAAGCTATGGAGGTAAATATACACAAGAAGAAAATAGCTTGTATACACTTTTTAAAAAATGTCTGCAGAAACAAAATACATAGAAACAACAACAATGCTACAGAGATGCTGTTTAACTGGTATGTCAGTGATGCAAGAAGACAGTACCCTGCCGCTGGTATAGCACTATGGTTTATATAGCAAAATACAAGCAGTCGTATGTGAATGTAATCGTAACCTCTGCTGATAATGACCCACTCCCCTTTTCACATCTTTTTACTGTCATTATGTGTTCACACAACAAACCTTTGTTTGGTAGCTCTCAGCACTTAGCTCAGCCCATACAGATGTATATACTGTACACACACCTGAACATATTCACGTATAAATATATCTGCATACATACACACAAAAAAGAAAGACAGCCTTGTGATGAGTCACATGATCAATAGTTAAGGGACAACTCCCAGTAGGGCTTAAACACCTGGGACTCCGCCAGTTGCTCTTAGAACTGAAGAAGCTGAGAGGTGAAATGTCTTCAGGGAACTTAAGGAAGTCCAGTCCCTTTTCTTTCCAAGCTGCTTAGATAATTGTTTATACTCATTTCAGACTGAAAGTAGTAGATGTGAGTAGGTTGCAGATTACAAAGCTTAGCACTTCCTCCTTTTCCCTGTGGCAAGAGTTCTAGGTTACTTGTTAGTTTCTCTGAGCTTTTTAACCAGAAGGTTAATGTTTTTTATATATAACTAATTCATTTTGGGGTGACTTTAATTTCGGTATTAATATTTAAACTCAGATGGAACCTAGTCAAAGGGCTGAATGTAAGCTGGTTCAGTATTTATTTCATTATTTCTGACTTGTCAAAGTTGCCTTCATACTAAGGTATTAAGCTGAGTCCTGTCACACATTCAGTTAATGCTGGTAATGATGTAGAAGGGTTTGTTAAAACCAAAGCTATATGTTCTTTATATACAAACAACGTGATCCAGCCCGAAAGGCCAGACCCAAACCAAATCTCTTCATTACTTCAGTCATGTATTCCACTTCTATGTTCAACACCCATGGAAGCAGCAGCGCCCAGTATTTTATGGATACTGGGCGGTTTTTATTTAGTTTATTGTACGGCTATAAAATACTGGTGTTGTGTTTCAGCCGCTAATCAATCCTGTCACAAATGCATACACGACTGAGGCTACAGCTCGCTGTAGCCTGAGAGGAACCAACTTGTGTTTGTTTTCTACATTGATGAGGCTCATTTGGTCTACATGAGGGACATAGCTCTGTGTTTCTGTATTTCTTTGGTCCTGTACGTAGATTCTGCAAGTCTGGAGTATTTAGATTTAATTCTGTTTATTTATTTTTTTAAACCTGACTGGGAAACCCGCTTCTTTGGGACTGTAGCTCGCTTTCACGTACCTCAGAACATAGCAGCGCTTGTATTACATGCAGCCTTTTTTTTCCCTTTAATTCCTTTTGATTTTTAAGTAACATTAAGCATTTTCTCTGTAAGGTGACATTAGTTGCATTACAAACTCATCAGGTTTTTTATGGCTTTCAAATCAAAATGGACCTGGGTGTGCACGTTTCCATTTGTTGGGTCATTACTGAGCAGCTGTTAGGGACTGGCTCAGCTGTGTTTGTGCTGCTCTTTGACTGTCAGAGACCTGCATGTGTTCTGGCTGCTGTCAAGCACTTTGTGTGTTGTGTCCCAGCTTTGAATGTTCACACCTATTTGTCAGGTGACATGCTGTGAGTTTATGTAAATGGTTAGCTCTCATAAAGTGTGCATAATGTGAATTAGGCACGTTTTTGCACATGCTTCAGAATAAATCAGGTGTTAGATGGGGCAGTGACACCCATCATTAATTACATATTTGTCTGTATTATGGGAAATGTATCAGAATCAGAACCAGAGAGACTTTATTTATCCCCGAGGGGCAATTGAGATACAACAGAGCAGCATAACGTTAAAGATAAGAACAAAGCATAAACAGGCAAGGAAATAAGATAAAAATACTTAAAATACACAATATATACACAATTATAAAAGTAAATGACTGAATAAGTAAATAGATAACTAAACAGATAAATAGATAATGTACGATCTACTTCTGTTTTTTCGCCGTTCTCTTGGACAATGTTCGGATGATTTTGTTACACCATCACATGGACTTATTTGTACAGATTTGTCACTGCTACTATTGTAGGGCCTTTACTTTACGATGTGAAGCACCTTGAGGCAACTGTTGAATTGAAAATTGAATCCTGCAGGTCTGGATGAGAAGCTGCTGTTGAAAGTGATGAAGGACAAACTGATGACTAACCCGTGCAGAAACCAGGGTTATGTGTTGGAGGACTTTCCCCAAACAAGTGAACAAGCGAAAGAGCTCTTTGATGGTGAGCGTGAAACACAAGGCTCTTACCTGTCAGAGCCACACCTGTTCACTCAGTGTCTCATGGACGTGTAAAATACATAAATGCACATGTGCATGTTTTCTTTCTTCTGCAGGTAAAGAAGAAGATGGAATGTCCCAGAATTCTTTAACTAAGATTATACCTGGTATCTGCAG
>VVHJ01045693.1:0-10775 GCA_015107715.1 Tylochromis polylepis
CTCTTAGACAACCTCTGAGGCCGTCACAGAGCAGCTGTATTTGTACTGACATTAGATTACACACAGGTGCACTCTATTTAGTCATTAGCACTCATCAGGCAATGTCTATGGGCAACTGACTGCACTCAGACCAAAGGGGGCTGAATAATTACGCACACCCCAGTTTTCAGTTATTTATTTGTAAAAAATGTTTGGAATCATGTATGATTTTTGTTCCCCTTCTCACGTGTACACCACTTTGTATTGGTCTTTCACGTGGAATTCCAATCAAATTGATTCATGTTTGTGGCTGTAATGTGACAAAATGTGGAAAAGTTCAAGGGGGCCAAATACTTTTGCAAGCCACTGTATCTATTCTGACAATGCCAGAACATTTAAGAGAGCAGAGCAAGATTTAACGGAGCTGTGGAAGACAATTAAAGACCCGCAGTTACTGGAGTTTTTCTCGAAAAAGAGGAATTACTTGGAAGTTCATTGCAGAAAGAGCAGCCTGGCGGGGTGGATTCTGGGAACGTCTTGTCAGATCGGTGAAAACCTGCCTCAAGACCTCAAACCTTAGGAAGAGCTTCACTCCACTTTGAAGAAATGTGCACCGTATTAGCAGAAGTCTCGGCCTCTCACGTTTGTACGCAACAAGGTAAATGAACCGCAGCCACTTACACCAGCCCACTTCCTGGTGGGCAAACGACTGACATCTCTACCGCCCAAGTCAATCCCAAGGGACACACACAATTTAACACCTAACAAAGGGGACATTACTCGGAGATGGAGATACAGACAGAAGCTCATGACCAACTACTGGAACACCTGGCGAAAGGATTATCTGCTGGAGCTGAAGTCAGCACATTGCTGTGACACTTCAAAGCCAACACTCCTAAAACTAGGTGATGTCGTGCTCATTGGGCATGACAACCTCCCCAGACAAGTGTAGAAACTTGGAAGAATTGAAGAAATTTTTCCTGGCTGGGATGGTCTCGTCAGATCTTGCTTAGTTCGCACTACTACGATTCAGCTGTTGTATAATTTAGAGCTTTAGATGAACAAGTAGTTCATCGGGGGGGAGGATGTTGTAACTTTATTGTAGTCTATTTGATTTGATAACAGCATTTTTTGGTTATTTTTTAAGTCATTTATTGTCAGCCACAGATTTATTGAGAGCTATTAATTATGAATTTAATTTTCTACCAAGAAAGAGCATTTAATACATATTATCATTAGAAGACTGCATTTCCTAGAATCCTTTGCTGTAGAGATGGCAGGTATTCATGTTTAGCTATTCATGTTTGCGGGAAGCCATTATATATCTTGCTCTCATGTTGGTCAGTTTTTTGTGTTGTACACCCCTTTTTTGAAGTCTCATATAAAGACTGTCATTTCTATAACTGGTGTCCTGTCCATTTTCTTGGCTAAGTGGATTTGCTACAATAATGCCAAACCCTTCGTGATGTAAGGCTTGTATTCAGCTGCTTGGCAATGGAAACACATTCCATGAAGCTGTCTACACACAGTGCTGGCATCTGATTGGCAGTGACCTGATTTTTCAGCATGACAATTATACCAAACACACTGCCAATGCAGTGAGAGTATATCTGGATAAAAAAAATAAAAAAACAGTGAAAGAATGGCAGTCATGGACTTCACTCCCCAGAGGAGCTCAACATTACTGAAGCAGTGTGGGATCATCTTGAGAACACTCTAGAGAACACATCTACACTGCTCGAAAGTCCAGTGGTGCCGTGGTTAACACCACTGCATTCGATACTTTGCATTGTGCTTGGTGATATAAGGCTTGGATGCAGCTGCTCAGTCAATATATATCAATATCAATTTTATTTCTATAGCACATTTAAAAGCAGCAAAGTTGACCAAAATGCTTCACAATTAGTTAAGAACAAGAGAAAACAATAGAAAAACAAATACAGATAAATAAGACATGAGATGAGGCAATGACAATATATTAATATAAAAACAAAACAAACATAACAAACATAAAACAAGCCTGATGGTACTCAAACTGAACTTGAATTAAAAGGCAATGTAAAAAAGTGAGTTTTAAGACGCGATTTGACAGACTGTATAGACTCTGAGGTGCAGATATCATCTGGCAAGTTATTCCAGAGTCTAGGTGCTACAACTGTGGAGGCCCGATCTCCTCTATGCTTCAATCAAGACCTCAGTTGTACTAAGACCATCTGATTAGACTATCTCAGTGCTCTTTTGGGGTTATATATGTTGAAGCGTTTGCTTAAATAACTGGACACCATACCATTTAAAACTTTGAAAGTAAGACTCTTAAAATCAATATGATAATGGACAGGGAGCCAGTGTAAATTTGTTAAAACTGGAGTGATGTGTTCATACATTCTAACACCTGTTAAAAGACGTGCACACTAAGGTTGGAAGTGTTGAAGACAGAGTTAGTAAAAGCGGAGGAAAAGTGAACAGCAGTCGATGAATTTATCATGCGTAACTGACGCACAGGTCCTTTGCTGTTCGACTCTGCGTTACCCACTGGCAATATTAAACTTCACTGGGAAATGATCCAATATCCCACAGTCTTTGATTTCCATAATACAAACATCCAGACCATATGACAGCACCAGATCGAGTGTGTTACCTTTTTCATGAGTTGGATCACTCACCCACTGACTGTGATTAAAAGTGTCAATATGGGCGAGGAAGTCCTTTACTAGTGGTCCAGTCTCACAGCAAACATGGATGTTAATCACAATTAAAATATGGTCATATCCTAGCATAAGACTGCCCAGTAAGTCAGTAAAATTGAGATTAAAATCCTTAACGCATTTTGGTTGAGGATACACCACAGTGCAGAGGACTGAGGGAGTGGAGTCAGTTCCTGAAGCTGCACCTCAAAGCTGGGGTACAAAACAGGTGGCAGCTGCTGACAGTGAAGTTCGTTTTTAGATACCGAAGCTAGCCCTCCACCTTTACCGGTGATCCAGGGAGAGCTGAGAAATGAACAATCAGGGGAAGGATTTCTGAGAAGGAAGAAAAGTCACTGGGTCGAAGCCAAGTTTACATCAGGAATATAAAATCCAGTCCTGAGGAGGTAAAAAAGTCAGTTAAGATAAAAGTCTTGTTTGCCAGTGACCTGGTGTTTAACAGGGCCATCCGAAGCATGATCAAATTGTTGCTAACAGGAGCACGTCCCAGCAGACGAAGGTTACTGTGATTCACGCCACCTCTGTAGGACCGCACCCATCACCAGACAGGTGGAGGCTTCGCCGGCAGGTCCAAGGGAGCAGGAGGTCCAACAAGCTGGATCCAGAGATGCCAACTGAATCTGTATCTGGACTGGTCCCAGAGAGCAAGAAAAGATGGTAGCACATCTGTAGAAGTACGATGTTTCTTCACTCCATGTGATTTAAAGCTAAGTCTTGATGCGTACCAGAATGCCTCCCCGTTTTCCCCATCTTCTTGAGTGCTTCCTAAGAGGAAAGGAAAGGAATGGTAGGTATGTTCCCCAGAAGTGGAGGAAGATTTTCTGGCTTGTTTTTCAAATCAAGTTTAACAAGTTTAAGTGGCCGAAGGCTCAGAAGTGTTTGGCTGCTTTATTCGTCTATACATGACGAATAAAGCAGAGCCATCAGGGCAGCATAAAAAAGAAAGATAACAACAGCCAGCAGACAGAACCTAAAGAGACGGCTCGCCGTGCACACCCTGTGTGACTCATCTTCACTCTTCTAGAGTGAAGTCAAGTCACACAGTCATGGCAACCCATTCCATTAAGCTTTCTATGCATTGATCTTGAACTAATCTGAAGGCTACATGAAGTATGGAGTATGGTGCATTTTCTGGAAAAATTCCAGGGTTGCCAATAATTTTGGCCATGACTATATATAGGTTTTTACTGACTGACTGCAGAAAGTCGGTGACCTCTGAATAATATGCTGCTCTTTGATTTTAGTTGGCCCAGATTTAAGCCCTATTGGGAGTATCCCAGTAGGACTGAAGAAGCTTCTTCAAGAAACTTAAAGTCCAGTCGCTTTCTTTCCATGCTCCTTAGATGACCATGACCTGGATGACTGAGAACCTTCACAGACATACTTTTACTTCCATATTAACTTTGTGGAAGGGAAAAAAGCTTTAAATACGCCACATATTACCATATTGTACAAGAAATGCCTTTGGTGCAAGAAGGTGTCTGCCTCGCAGAGTGTATGGGGTGGAGTGGTTAAACTCTTCAGGTTCAAGTACCATCAGTTGAGCAGTATCCCTTTTGCATCTGAGGTGCTCCACATACCAAGCAGAGAAAAATTCAACAACATTTGAGCAGCTGATAGCTGCTCACTTGCAGCTGTCAGCTCCCCACTCCTCTCTCTCTTCCAGGGCCCAGCATGCTACTAAAATAGGGGAGGCGTGATTAGATGGTGGCCGCCTACCACACTGGCCAGCCTCCCCTTGCACGCCCTGAACCCACTGCACCACCCCTCTGCTGCCGCTGAACCACAGACTACACCCCACCAAATTTCTCCACTGACTGAGTCAGGCCACGGAGCTACCAGGCCTAGCCTGGGGCTACACCACACACTGTGTGACTCTTCTATTACTCCCATCTCCAGCATAGCTGCAAATTCCTTCTGGACAATCTATCCTCACAGCCCTACAGGCAATCTGTGGGGCTATGAACACACTGTCATTCCAGGGCGGGTCTCAAGATGATACTCTATGAGCGCGGTGTGACTGGGCAAAGGAGAGAACACATCTGCAAAACGCTGTTGCAATGCAGTAACATCTGCTCTGAGTGGAGTGGAGTGGCTTTGTGTTTACATACACTCTGGGCCAGCTAATAGTGCTCTCCAAAACACCGCCTGGAGCCAGAACGGAACTCAAGAGGAGACATCACGGGTGCTGAGTCAGAGCGAGAGTGAAAGTGAGAAGAAGGAAATATAAACCCTCTATTCCATTGGTCATCTTGGGGAACTTGAGGTCCCTGGCTTGTAAGGCAATCTGTGGGCACTGGTTAAAAATCAGAGGGAGTATTGGGAGCACAGTGTGTTATGTTTCACAGTACCGCCACAGTACCTAGCTTTGTCACTGTTTGGGCTGACAGAGACACCAAGCTGAGCGGTAAGAAAAAAGGTAGAGGGATTGCAGTGTGGCTTCCTGCCAAACAATAACTCAAAGGAAGAAAATCCCGTGGAGGCCTGGGGCACCTCCCACACTGCAAACAACAGAGGGTCTAGCCAGGGATTCCAATTGCATTGCTTCACTGCTTGGGGATACCAGGTTGCATAGTCCACCAGAACTAATACAAAGTGATATCCTACTGCACTCTGGTGAAATGGCCTGATGAGGTCCACGCCAATGTGCTCAAATGGCACCTCCATTAAAGGCAGTGGGCGCAAAGGCGCTCTTGGAATGGCTGGCTGGTTCACCCACAGATTGACACTAGCAGCACAGACATCACATGTTCCTACCAGTTGTGAACAGATCTCCACACACTGCCCCAATAATGCAGTAAACCCAGGCCAAACCGTCCCCAGAATTAAGGGATGGGTCAGGCGGGAACCAACCGCAGCCTTAAGCCTATGTGTTTTACCCTTATTTTTAATTTTCACTGGCACTATGGGATATTTATGAATGTCCCCATGCACACATCTAACTTCCACCCACTCTCTTCCAGCAATGGTCTCTGGCAAACCAGGATTTGATGGACCAGGGTCTGCGTGTTAAGTTGCTGATTTAGCTGGCCATTAATTTTTTTGTGTGTTGTTGAGATGTTTTTAAACTTGTAATTCCATGCTATAACACCTTCAGAAATCTGTTGCCATACTAATGTGGAGTATCCATCCATCCATTCATCCATCCATTCTCTTCCGCTTATCCTTATTAGGGTCGCAGAGGGTGAGAGGCAGGGTACACCCTAGACAGTTTGTTGCAAGGCTAACACAGAGACAGACAACCATTTGCACTCACTTTCACACCTATGGCCAATCTAGAATATTCAGTTAACCCAATCCCACTAATTGCACGTCTTTGGACTTTGGGAGGAAGCCAGAGTACCCAGAGAGAACACACGCAAACACAAGGAGAGCATCCAAATTCCACACAGAAAGGCCCTGGCCAGATGGTGGAGTCACACTCAGGACCTTCTTGCTATGAAGCAACAGTGCTAACCACCGCATCGCTGTGCTGCCCTAACATGGATCAATATGTTAAAATAACAAGCATCAAGAACTGCATTATACAGTGTGGAAGTGCAATTTAGAGATCTGTGCTGGCACAGGGATACTGTTTTCTAACCTGAAGATAAGGGGTGGTTACAAAACATGTGAAAAGATGAAGGACTAGATGACATGAATGATGTAGCACATATTTCATACAAAGGATTAGAAATAAACATTTGCCTCTAATACATGCTTGGTTTAAATAAATGCCTATGACCTTCTGCAGTTCATGTAAATAGTGGACAATTCAAGGTCACTATTTGAGGAAATGTGGAAACATGGTAATTTCCCTTTAGCATATATTATCTTTTGGCTATGATTTTACTTTTATCTTTTTCTGTTTTACAGTATACACAACAACATTATCGTTCTACTGTCAAAATAAGGAACACAGTATGCAGCAAAGCATCCACAGGCAGGGTAATAAAGATGTCTAGTGAGAGCTCAAGCTCTGAATGTGGAGGAAAAAGTCTGGAATTTTATTTTTGACTCTGCAGAGGCAAAGTGACAATCTGTGTCTAGCTGAAAAAATAATGAGCCAGGAATGCTCGCTCATCACTTTAGGGGGAGGATCGCTTTGCAATTAGACAGGATAGTCTGACCCATCCACACTTGCACCAGTGTTGTTTCTGGAGAATTCAGAAAGTTGCTCAGTCATGGTTTGCCCCTGGTGGAGCAGTTAGGTGTTTCACCCTACAAATACATGGCTGCAGCAGTCACTTGCTGCCTGAATGAATCTATAGAAAACATGAGTGGGATGCAGCTGTATAAAAGGAATGATGAGATAGAGTTCTATCATGATTGGTCAGTGGCTATGACCCCTGTTTAATTTCTTCACTTTCTTCTGGTCTCAGTGTAAATACTGAAGAAGAAAATATTGTTGAAAAATAGCAATTGTAAAGCAGGTTTTACCTGTGAGTGCATTCCACTTTCCTGGACAAGCACACAAGCCTATGTAGCAAGCAAACCAAATCAACTAAGATTTATCTCTTTCCCCGTAGCTGAATTATTTCTATTGAAATTGGAACTGAATTTTAAAAAAAGGCATGATGTATAATTCTTTGAAAAAAGATTGTGGAGCAGTAAACTTGCTCAGAAGATGCAGATTAAGACATCAACAGTAGTGTGTGTAAGTTAATGCCACACTAACTTTTACATCAGCTTCTTAGGAACTTTAAAAATTAAATTTTTCTAAATAATTTTCTATTATATTCACTTCTAACACTGACAAATGTAGCCTATGGTTGTGAAATGGAGAAACAACAAAATAACGGCAGATGAGGAAACTTCACTGAATATGTATCAATTTTAGCAAAGTGGGTAAAAGGGGATCTTATGCCAAAAGAAAACTGTCAAAAGCTGAACAGTCAATAAAGAAAGAAAATTATATTGAGGAGAGCATGAATGATGTTAGTATCCTACTCAATTAAGGGTGAGAATGATTCAGAGTACAGAGAGCTGCTGTGGAACATTGTGGAGTTGCCCGGAAGAAATCACCTCCTTCTGAATGTCAGCAAGACAAAAGATATGGTGCTGACTCCCGGAGGAAAAAAACTGTGACTGTACTCAACAACATCATGGGTAAGGAGGTAGAAACAGTTGATAGCTACAGATACTTGGACGTTCACCTGAATGACAGACGGGACTTTAGCACCAACAGTCCTAGTCTGTACAAGAAGGGGATGAGCCATCATGAGACATCTATCTATCTATCTATCTATCTATCTATCTATCTATCTATCTATCTATCTATCTATCTATCTATCTATCTATCTATCTTCTTTAGTTTTAATAGTTACAACACTCAATTGGATTCATTAGATAATTGTTGATCATATGTTGCTGTGTCCCTATTGTTCTCCATGACACAGATATCAACCACCAGTATAGAAATCTAGGTAAATATTTGTTAGTTTTCTTTTAACTTAAATATTGGTGGTCAGGTTAAAAGAGCATTTTAACTGTGGCTTTAGGGAGTTACGATGGTTTCTTTCTAAAGAGAACTGTCCAACACTGTCAGTTCATTATAAAAGTAAGAAAAAGAAAAAGAAACTACATCTCCAATATGGTAATGAAGATCAGGCCTTAAAACTCAGTCTTGACAAAGGGTTCTTCATCAACCCATGAATACATAATGTCAGAGCCTAATCTTTAGATTACCTGTCAAATTCAGAATTGTTACAGAATTTAGAGTGCAACCAACCTTGACGCCAGAAGGTTCAGTCATTTTAACTATATATTAGAAGATGATAATCTGATGATTTATGACAGCGGTAATATAAGCATTTAAATTCTAGTTAATATTTTTTATATTTTATTATCACCGAGTGCCCTCTCAGGGCTGTTGTTTATTTTTAAGGTGACAACTGCACATTAGAGCTCTGAAACTTTTAACTGGATACATCTAAACATTAAAGCTTACTGTCCCACTGAATGATAAAGGAGATGTGGAAATTACTTTTATTTCTTGGCAGAACAAAGTGAAACTAATTTGATTGATTAAACAAGTATTTTTGTTGTGTGTTCTGTGTTCTAGTAGCTGCATTTCCAGCAGTGTGAAAGAGACCAGGCAGCAGATTAAAATAAAATATGACATTTATACATTTTTTAAATCACCAAATTAATACATGCACATTCCCATGACAATCCAATGGACAGTTTGAGCTTCATTCATGGATTTTACTAAGGTAAACATGCTGCACAATTAAATATTACAAAAGCAGTGAACTTATATTGCACTTAAAATATGATATGAATAAAAGACTCAGTGAAATGTGGCACTTCCAGCTGATTTTAAACCAAAACACTCAATATAACCTGCTGCAATTATTCTCTTAGCTGCAGACCCAGTGCTGTTTAAGGATTGTGAGAGTAAAGATAAGACATAAAAACTAAATTCCAACATAGGCTCAGTTTATGTACAAATTTGATATGAGGTCAGCAATTATGGTGTAGGTGTCCTGTTTTAGGATCACATATTAATTCTTATGAAACAATAAAATTGCTTTAAAATTTGCTGCCAGCATAAAAAAATAATTAAAGTTACATCTATGACTATATTACTGGTGCTCATCAAGAAAACTTGAGAGAGAAATGGAAAAACTCTAGACCAGGGGTGGTAAACTCATTTTACATCAGGGGCCACATACAGCTCACTTTGATCTTAAGCGGGCCGGACCAGTGAAACTCATATTTAACTGTTTTTTTCTACATGATACAGAAAAAGCTGCTGTGACAAAAAAGAGAAATCTGTCAGCATGACTCTTTGACCTTAAATTGTAAGAAATAAATGTGTAAAATTACAGAAAAAGTTCTGGTGGCTCATTGCCCAGACTGTTCAGTTTTTGTTTGTTTGTTTGTTTGTTTTTAACTGTAGTCATAAAAAACAGAACAGAAATGGAAAGTGAAAAGTGAAAAACAGAAGGTTTCTGTTTTTCACAAAGTTACAGAGGTTTTATTAGAGATAGCTAAGCATTTTGCAATTTGGCATAATTTGTGAAAGTTAAAAATTCATTCAGTATTGAACAGCAGAAATTAGGCTTTCTTATCAAAATTTATGATAGAGCTGTGCAGGATGTGTTATTTTTTTTGGTCTATATCTTTTGACTTATTTGAGATATCCTAATAAGTCCTGATGTACTAAATAGAGGACATCCTGGGCTTTCCATTGATATCTCATGTGATTGTGTGGCCTCTTTTAGCTCCAAAGAGGAAGGAAATCACAAAAAAAAAGTTCAATGGGAAGATTCATTTTTCCTCAGTTCTCAGGAGGTTACATAAACAATCTGGCGGTACATCCCATTAAACCAGATGTTCTCCCTCTCGCCCCCGGTACTGTTGGCACTGGGGTTTAACAGGTTAATTGTTTATTGCTTAATGACTCTGTGTAGTATGAATGGCCTAAGGGAGGTTTTTACCAGTAGGAAAATGTGTAAAACTTATAAAAAGTTAAAAGTCCAAAATGTCTGCTTGTGCTTGTTTGTGGTGAGCAGCACATCAAACAAGTTAAGAATTATAAATTGCTTCAATCACAGACTCATTTAGACACTCAGACACCCAATATCATTGAAATGCAGCCAGATACTGGTCATTTTACCTTTTCTTCACTTTTTCTGACACCCTTGCATTTAAATTTGACTCCCTGTCTCTCTGTGTACCTGGCCTGTACCACAGTCTCAAGTGTGCTGTCTTCCTTCCTTCCTTCTTTCACATAATGGTATGACCACAGTCTGTCTTTGTGCGTGATTGGCCGCATGATGTGCCCATCAAAATAAAGTCCCACCCCTGCCTGCATAGATTGTCAGCAGGGCTGAAGATTTGGTTCCCACATCTCGATGGGCCTTTAATAACACAGGTCTGCAACCAAAAGACTGCATAGGATTTTTTGACTGTTTCTTATAGATTTTCACTCACTGAAACCGGGAAAAACATTTTTAAAATTCCATCTTGTCAGGTTTTCTTGCAAAACGCATGTATTTAGTGTAATTAAGCGTACAATTTCCCTTTTTAAACTGAAATCTGGTATCCTATACTTGAGTCAAAAAAACACATCCAATAATGATTTATTACATTAATTTAATATTT